>MNCI01023384.1:106114-138962 GCA_015680685.1 Gnetum montanum | reverse complement strand
TGGTTGAGTATGGCTAGAATTAATAAATGGAAGATTGGGATCCTTGCATGTTGAAAACATTGGGACCCGGTCATACTTACCCCATTGGGGTTCACACACCTAATTATAGTAAGCATAGTGGGGCAATTTATAAGATGTAGTTAATTAAAGAGTGGTTGACCCACTATGGCACCCTTGATAGTAAGATGATATGCAAGGATCGATTTGTCTCCCTTGGTGGCTATATTCATTGGGCCTCATGGTTTTTGGAGTAGTGGTTGGTGGCCTAGAGAAAGTAACATGAGGCATTCGGTTCGAGGAGGGAGCTGCACCATAGTGTTGGACTTGTGCTGGGTTGGAAGGTGCAATGGACTCAAAATTATGATGTCCCTTCTTAAAGTCATGCCTAAAGAAGGGGCATCTTCAATGTTGAGGAGATTCCCCACTGCTGTTGTTAGTAGTAGCACAAGTAACATTGGTGGGTTGGTCCTATGGTGCAAAACCCTCAGGAACAACTGGTGGTGATGTAGAAGGAGGTGAAGGATGAGAATTTTGAAACTGAAGAGAAGTGTAAGGTACCCAAGGTGGTGGTCCTGTTGGTAACGATACAGGTTGACAGTGTTAAGGAGAATGATAATCATGTGGCAAGATAGAGGATGTTGACGTAATTGGGAAAACAAAATGTTGAACTTGATAAGCACCTAGGTTCGAATTGTACGAAGGGTGTAACCAGTTTGGGGATGGCCTCCCCCATGACTGGGATTGTTGCCACTGTGATCGAACATAGTATTTCTATACAAACTTTGGATGTAACATTCTTCCCCAATGCTCATGTAAATGTAACAAAATTAGGCATTAACCCTTGGGGTGATCGTACAGAAAAATGTTACATTGATACGTATGATTGGCAGTTAAGTTCTTATTCTCTTCTACCCTTCCTTCTGAATGTCTAAAGGTGTTTTGTCCTACTTCTTGGTTCGTTATAACTCTACCTCTAATAATGTTGGCATATTCTCTGCATTTTTTATGCATCCAATCCATCATCTTATTGATCTTTGCCTCAATTTAATCTAGTGATTATAATACTGGAAAACATGGTTCCACCTCCTTGCTGTGAGTTAATTTCTCCTCGTTATTATCATGGGCCCTTGTTGATTGAAGGTTTGGGCCTGTTGAGATTTTTCAATGTTCTCCCATCTAGCCATTTCTCCTTCTTCTTTTGCTACCCGCTTGATAAGCTCTTGGAATTTATGAGTTCGTAGCTCATATAGTTAACCTTGGCCATACATTCCTAGGGTCTCCTTGTTTCATTACGAAGCCCATCTATGATATGGTACATTAGCCTTTCCTCAGAGAACCCATGGCCTGGGCAATTATTTAATAGTGCATAATATCTTTCTAAGGTCATGTCCAAGGGTCCATGTTGTGCTTTTTTCCACTCTTGGATTTGTCTCCTCAAGGATGACAATCTCACATAGGTTTGATATCTTTCGTTAAATAGTTCTACTATTGTTGGCCAACGTCGAAGTGATTTTGGTTGTAAGGACCTGTACCATACTTTTGCTTAGCCAATGAGTGTCATAGGAAATAGCTTAAGTTTTTGCTATCCATTATCAATGTTGTTCCACACATAGGCATCATGGAAGGCTTGTAAATAACATTGCAGATGTAAATCATAGCCTCCTAAAAACTTTGGAAAGTTGTTTAAATCAAGATTAGGTAGACAACTTTCCTTGCAATGCCTGCAGGATATTTGAACAGCCTCTTGTATTTGCGTTAGGCTTGTAGTGGCCAGTAGGGGTTCATCGTCACTAGGTAGGTTATGCATTCGTGAGTTGGGACGATGTTGTCTTTGTTTATGTTCATAGGAAACCCCTACATCAGATTGACTACTCCAAACTTCGTCTTCTTCATCATATAATCCGTTGGCTCTCCAATGAATTACCCTACTGGTTATCACGTTATCATAATCTTGTGAGAGAGACATTGTGTGTGAATTTGTGTGTGACTTAATTGAAATTAATTTCTTTTCTAGAGACATTGTGTGTGAATTTTTGTGTGACTTAATTGAAATTAATTTCTTTTCTAAAAGATGTATTAGACCCCCGATGTCAAAGCCTCGATATCATATTACACGATATCACAACCAGGTCGCAATATCGGATACATGATATCGCAACTCCTATGTGGACCTATAAATACACATGTAGGTGCATAGGAAAGGAGTTAGTTTTTTAGTAGTTTTTGGTGAGTTTTAGGAGTCAGTTAATTAGAGTCTTTTTATTATTTTTTCCTCTCAACCCTTTCTCCCAGTGCATGCCCGCAGTGTGATGATTATAATTGTATGGCATCCTTTATTCAAGTGTGATGTACTTGGACACGTACATGAACAGAAATAAAGATTGAGATTACTTCATCATTGTAGCATCCACTTAGTTTAATTATTTAATTATTATTTTTGTAGTTAATATCTCTTCATCCTAAACTCCTTAAATGCAAAATGAGTATGACTTAATCACAAGCATCTACGTGTGACTACTTGGTATCCCAGTAGCGTACTCGGGCCATGCGCTTGGTAATCCCAGTGGTAGTCGTGCATGAGGCCTAAGATGTGTACAGATGATTAAGGAATGGATGCTCATTGCACTTATTCTAGCTTAGATTCTCTCTCCCTATCTCCTATTAGTTTAACTTTGTCTCTCTCCTTTCCTCCTAGATTAATTAAAGATTATTTTCCATTGTCTCTAGGAGTAGCATTAGTTTAGGAACACATCATACACCTCACTCTAAACTCAACCATACGTGACAAAGAAAATACTAGTCCAAGTGGGAAGACAGCGAACTACGATCAATGAGTAACTATCTAGATACCACAACTAGCCCGTCTGTGGAGTTCGACCAAATCGTGCTTGAAACACTCGTATTCGTAGGGTTGAACATAGGGGGTACCTAGCCACTCATCATTGGCGTCATTTCTGGGGATGGTGCTAGTTATTTAGATTAATTACATCATACACCTCACTCTGGGCTAAACCATATGTAACAAAGCAAATACTAGTCCAAGTGGGAAGATAGCGAACTACGATCAACAAGTAACTATCTAGATACCACAACTAGCTCGTCTGCAGAGTTCAACCGGATCATGCGTGAAATGCTCGTATTCATATGATTGAGTGTAGGGGTACCTAGCCACTCATCACTAACCATTATAGTGGCTCCTCAGTTTTTCGTCTTTTTTTTCACATTTTTTATTTTACACTTTGTTATTTTTCCAAATTTTTATCTTACAACATTGTTAGTACATTTAGCTTTCTTAAATATTTTACAATTTATTTTATATTTTTCCTTATTGTGATGTGAATATTTCTCATCTTCTAATAAAAAGTGCTTTATTTCCAACAGGGAACAGTGGTGTTGTTGTTGTTTGCTAATGGTGGTTTGTACTTAACATTCTTAATTACTAATATCTTGTTTCTATTTTTGAATTTTGATGATTGATAACTAATACGGGTTTCTATTTTCATGAAATACGCACTGAGTCCATGTCATCCACCCATCCATAAACTCTATGGTTTTCCTTGTTTTGAGAATATGAGGTCCCTTTTTCATTAATAAAACTTTAACAAACTTGTGACCTTGGTAGTTTTCAAGCTTGGAAAGGATTCAAAGGTTTCAAAAGGGTGTGGCTTCAGTGGGATTCAATACTCTTTTTACCTCTCTACTTGCTTGAGTGCATGTGTGTTTCCATAGATTTCTTATTGTTCCATGTCGACTAATAACAAGAAGTTAAATAAGTCTTTGCATGGTATGGTTTCCATCCAAAACAAACAAACAAAATAGCAACAACAAAATAAAAAAAATGATGGGAATTCAAAGCACACCCCTTAGACAAAATAACTAGGTTACAGGCACTAGTTATGGGACTAGAAAGATATGTTACCCATGCTTGAAGGTCCCCTCTAACTAAGGCCCTTTCTCACTTCCAATGTCTCTTTTCTTCTCAAATAAGAAATGGTGGTTGTCCATGGGAGCATTCTTGTGCCTTGAGGATTGAACTAATCCTAGAGCGATGATGCAAAGTCATTGAAAATGGTTGGTTTTGTTCTGGACTAAGGTTGGACTTTATCAAGTCATTTAACCATGATTCTCATAAGGGGCTTCATGTAATCATGATTGGAACATCCATTCCATTCTCTATCTCATACATCAATGCTCTCCATAACTTACCTAACTACTAATTTTCATGTTTTTGTTTCATGTCTTAGTTTGATGTGTTAAAATTCCAAAATAGATTCTCAAAGTTGGTCCTTAACTTTTCATAACCATTAATCAACTATGGGGTCAACGGACTTCTTAGTTGAATTTATGCAAAGGCAAAAAGGACACGTGTCACTATGGAGAGGACCCACTTGCATATCTCATGATTTGGTTAGTTAAGTTCCTTATCCTTAGAAATTGCTACAATTAAAATCTTTCATGCATTCCATCATGCATCCATTAGGCCCAATCGACATTGCCAACTATGTCAACACCACCTCGTTAACTAGGCTCCATTTATGCAGCCCAAAAATTCTATAAATACCACCCAACACTTTGAAATTTTTTGTCATTTGCTTCAAAACAAGAGGGGAGCTTTTACAATTTTTTAGAAACCAAAATCTTCCAGAGCCCATAACTTTCATAACCATTTGTCCAAATCACTCTGTTCTTCATTCTTGTAGCTACTAGAGGTAAGCTCTTAGTTGTGGGGGCTACAAACCTTAAGGTTTCCAATGAAAACTTTTCTAACCTCCCCAAAGGATTAATGAATAAAATAACATTAAACCATCAATTTTTGAGACTTTAACCCTTCCAACAAACTCCAATAAACTTTAAATAAATTATTAATATTAAAATGATAATAAAATAATTTTAAAATAATCAACTAGGCCATGATCACAACTTAGCCAAGTGTAACTACCCTAAGAGATAAGGTATTCCCAATGTTTCAAAGTTACACCTTAAGTGCTAATCCTTGGTCATGTTGTAATTATAGGTGGCACCTAAACTAAGATGGCTACAAGGAGGACCATCATAACCAAAGGACAAATAACCCAAAACTAGAAGGAACCAAGAAGAACAAGCTCAAGAGTAGGTAATAGAAACTCATGCAATAAGATCTCTTTGGGAGGAGTCCAAAGTGGAATCTATTCAACAGATTCCTGAAGAATAGGTTGTGACTAAACAATCCCAAAGAGAAAAGGCACCAAGGCCCATACCAAGAATTTAGATCACATTGACATAAGCTTGTCTAGATATGATCAATCCTCATGATGTTCAATACTTAATTATCCAAGAACTGAACTTTGGACCATTCTTGGAACATGGTCTATTAGAAGTTAAGATACAATTGCAAAGCTCTCCCATGTGGTCGATTATCACTACCAGTGGGGAGTTATACATGGAAGAGACATATCTCTTGTGGAATAGCAAGAAGGCAGGAGCCACTGTGAGAATCAAGGACATCCATGTGTCTTACTTGGCAGAAGCAATTGCATAGGCTCTTACTCTACCTAATTTTAGCACCTATTTGGCAAAAATCTCAATGCATGCAACCCCTAAGGTAAAAAGGGAGTGGACCCAACAATGTTATGGGGTTAACCATGAGGATTTTGGCACGCTCACACCAGTGGAGCATATATACTTCAAGATAGTAGCCTATCACTTCAATCTAATGGTGCAGCCCAACAAGGTGACAACCTTCTCCACCTATGCCTATGTTGCTCTAAGAAAAAAATTCCCTGTTAACCTTCCATAGCTAATCTATCTAGAGATATAGAAATGTTTTAAGGAGACTAAACATGAAAATAAAGCCCAATCATTTCTATGCCTGTTTAGAAAACTCTACAAAAGGATAGGGATAGTCCGCTATGCCAATGACACGATCCAGCATACTCCCATCACTTCTTGGTTTGAAATGATGAAAGATAAGACCCCTATCATATCCAAAGAAAAGGAGCAACTACCACCACATCCACCGCCAACTCAAGAAACAAAATCAAAGGCCTACACAACCATTGATCTCTTATGCGAAATCCAAGAATAACTCTTATGTGAGCGAGAGTAGCAAGTAGGAACAAGTGATGGTGATCCATCTTTATATCATCCTGTAATGAGTTACCTCAATGAAGTGGCTTGAATAATAAATTAGATGGAGGAAGGTGCACCAATATTCTTAGACCAAACAACGTCGCTACCCACAAGGTCAAGTCCTAGTGCCTGAGAGATGACGATGTCTCTCTCACAATAACAGTAACTCCTAGAAATCTCTAGGAAAGTCGCTACCTTTTCGATGCACTTAGAGGAGGATGAAGGAGCAACTATATTAGTGATGTAACACTAAGGGTAGGAGACAATAGCCGAAGTGGTGGCTGACAAAATCACTAAATCATTGAATGAACCTGTAGTGTCTGTGCCAAACATTTTTGTACTCAGATATGTGCAGATGTCTGCAAGAGCTGTCAATGAAAGATTAAGTGCAATCCAACACAAAGAGTTGTTGGATTAACTGGTGGGAACTGGGCAACTAATTCTAGATATCTTTTTTTTTCTAAATAATATCACTATAACTTAGTTAAAGGTACTTGAAGCAAAGGGCAAGTGCATCATCTTAGAAGGGAAACTTAAAATAGCTTGAGCACAAAACCAACACTTGGCCACAAAGGTTGCCAAATTAAGAGCCTATCTTATTGATCCTACATTTCTCAAGCCTACACTGAAAAGTGATGAACCTTTTTAACAGCTTCAATATAGACTCAAACAAGTTGAGGCAAGGATGGTGATGGTCATCTTTGACTAGTTTTTGGCTGCAGCAAAAACATATTCAATTTAAAAGGACTTAGTCTAGATACACTAAGAGAATGAGATGTTGATCATAGAAAATCATCACTTGTGAAATGTTGATGCATAGAAACAACAAATGCAAGAATTTATCCATCAATAGCAGAAGCAAGTAGCCAGGGTGAACACTAAGCTTAGGATATTGGCAACAAAGAATAGAAATCTCTCCATGGAGGAAGTCCATGCCTTATGCCAAAAATCTACGATTGAAATTGCCACCTAAAAGAATGAGGCTCTCAAATTTGAGTTAAACATCACTACAAAGATTAGGTTAACCTATAAAAATAAGTTAACAAAAAACACATCCAAATGGCTAAGGCAAAAGTTAATGAGACCCTCCAATAACTCTAGAAAAGAAAAGAAGTGTGGCAACCTATCATTGATGGGATAGATGCCTACAACAAAGCAAAGATCCACATGAAAGAGTTGCAAATAGAAGAGATGACTGAATACATGGAGCTTGCCAATCTTAGATATGTAAACCTAGCAATTCTGACTACTAGATAGTCATGGTCAAGGTTAGAAAAATAAGTGGCTAGCTTGTGCTTCCTATACAAGGAAGAGTTCAAGCACCACAAGGAGACTAAGAAAAAGCTTGAGATTACAAGCATTAAACTTGAAGTTCTCAGGGCAAGATTCACTGATCAAAGATCAACTGCTAAGAACCTGGCCAAAAGAATGAATGATTACCATGAGCTACAAAATGAAATTAGGGCATTCAACATCGAATGCAAATGATTTTCTACCTAGTTCTTTAATGTCAAAGAGCTAAGTTTTAACAATGCCCTATCCTTGGGATGTGCCCACACTAGCCCACATTGGCAAAACTATGTGGACCATGCATGATCTTAGGAGTAAGTAGGAGAAGTTGAAAGCATTATTGGATGCTTGTCATCTTCCATCGAAAGTTGCAATAGCAACAGGATAGCCAGAATAGCCTCAACCACCGCATGCACCTAAAGCAAGAGAAGGTTCCTCAAAACCTCAAGAACCTTCACCGCATGGGACCGTTTAATCTCCCTTCTTGTCATCACTCTATCAGAGGAATTATGTCTATAATTTTATCCTTGTGTTCAATTTTGTAGTGCTAAAAACTAGAAAATTTTGTAATGATTGTATATCTGTACACTTGGGCACTTAGTGTTTGTTTGTGTTTGTTTATGTTTCTCATCTGTCTGTCGTTAGTCAATAATTCCATACCTTTCCAAATTTGTAAAGAACACAAGGACAAGTTTTCATTCAATCATGGGGGTATGATGAATCATGGATTGGTTGTGTCAACTAGGCCCCATCAACTAGGCCTCATCAACTAGGCCCCGTCAACACATGATTTGATGCATTGATGTGGCCCTATTGACATAATGTCTATTTTTTCCTATAAATATGCTCTCACCCACCATGCTTATGATGTGTCTTGTCATAGTGGTAGCAAAGCTCTTGCAATTTTGTCATTTGGAAGTTAGAATATTTTTCTAACTATCCACAATAAGAGTCAAGAGTTTACAAATCTTTATTCAAGCACTATTGTACCTAAGCACGACCGTGTATGTGGCAATAAAGATGAGCTTTATGATAAACCTTGTAGCACTTGAAAATAGATTAAATATTTATTTATGCATTTAATTTTTTATGCAATTTTCTTTAATGCTTTAAGTAATTAAATAATTGATTAGGCTAAACTAAGCTAAATTAAGTAGCAATTAATTAAGCACATAAGTACGACCACTTTGAGCATACGCTTGGCACTTGGTAATCTCAGTAACACTTAACATTTGGTAACCTAGGAGTGCAAAATGGGGTCAAGATGTGTACAGCAAGTGAGAATAGATGCTTATGTTAGGATTAGTTAGGTGTAGTTAGTTACATTAAATTAGCAATTAAATTACTTCATTCCTTTTATCCTTTATTTGAAGCATCCAAAACATAAAACATAAAAATAAAAAAAATATGCCTCAATTACACTTAACCGTACCTTTGCATACCACAAGTGTAATTGGGAAGATAACAAATAGCTGTTAGAACAAGTTCACTTCCTAAAGGCTAGTGTACCAGAGGACATAAAGTCCATGGAATTCGATCAAATCATGCATCAACACTTAGTGATTCACATGGTTGAGAATAAGGATACTCACCGCTCATCACACATAAGAAAACCAAAATTAATACTTATATAGATTAAAAAGAATAGTCATGTTGATAAAATGAAGAAACAAAATTAGTTAATACAATTTTAAAAAACTAAACCATTTGTAACAAATAATAAAAAATAAGTTACATAATATACCAACATCGTAGATGGTATAGTACACCATGTCATTGTATACAAACATCAACTATGTTATAGAATATAGGCAGTAGCTAACATGTTAAGCTTGTTAGCACACATCAAATCTCTAACAACACTCCTCAGCTTAACATGAAGATTAGTAATATTATTTTACTATTTAAAACCAAATCTATGATAGTAATAAAATTTGCGATAATACAAACTCTACATCATTACTAAACTTTATAATACTACATGAACTAGATATTTATTGCATAACTAATGGTTGTTGAGTAATGCTCTTAAAATGGAATTCCCATTAGAAAAAAATGTATTTCATAATGAGCACTATATGGTCAAAAGAGCTAGTAATTTTATCTCCAATTAGAAAATCCAATATTATCATAAATATAATATGATGATGAGCAACTTTTCTTTTCTAAACTGTTGTAAATTATCTCGGTCATGTTAGATAATTCCTAAAATGCAAGAAGAAATTACTAGAGATAATAGAGGATAGTATCTCTTTTAAAAAAAAATATTACAGCATGATCAAATATTCAATCGTAATAAAGAAATGCATGTTTGTTGTGGAAAATTTAAAATTGAATAACTTCATTATCCAATATAAAAGGTTATAAATATGTTAATATAAATAAGGAAATTAAGTAACTTAAATAATCAAGAAACAAAGGAGTCTACATTTTCATTTATAAGATTATCAAAAAAATATGATGATGATTTTGGCTATGAATTTGGTATAGATTCATTTATTGTAGACTCTTCTAGAACTATAGAAGTTTAATAAGACAATGGTGGAACTTCTTTAGCTGACTCTTTAACTTTAGTTTTAGCAAACATCTTCTATATCTCTACTTGAACTTCATTATAAGAAGCCTATTATTACAACAACCATCATCATCATGGAACAATTAAAATTTGAATTATTAAACTTAAATCAAAAATCTTTAGAAGCTCAAGTATTTGATACAATATGGTTAGAATGAATTGTTTATGCCATGTAAATAATAAAAATTTTCAATAAGCTCAAAAGTAAATTTTACGGATTCATATCAAATTTTAGCCCATGGGTTAAATTCATCTAAATGTCAATGCACAAAGGAAAAAGCCCTATGATGGAGCTTACAAGGGTAAATTATTTGCAAAACCATCAAAGAATTTAGCTTATTTTGAAAGAGGTTTTGAAAAAAATGGAAATTTTTAAGTATGGTAACAACTTGGAAATTGTTTTATAGTCAAATACGTGAGATTGCTAGTTAAACTTCAGAGAATTGGTATGAAGATCTAGGGTTCAAGCCAAATTTGACCATATAAGAAACTCTAATATGGCACCAAATGATTACGCAAATCTTAACCAACTTCTAAGAAAAAAGCTTATCAATGTGTAATCTAATCTGCAAAATTGTTCCTTCTTAGCTTTTAGATTAACAAAGCTATTCATGGAGCTAAATGAATTGGTTTTAGATTGAAACAAGATCAGCACTAATGCAAGAAGTCTATTATAGGTTGCTAATTTAAACTTTATTTAAAAAAAAAAGCTTACAAAATTAAAATATTGAAGAAATAAATTTAATATTATTTAACTATGTTTTCTCATGAAGTTAGAGCAAGTTTGTATAACCAAATATTGATGCTACAAATAGCTTTCAAATTAGCTCTATGAACCACATCTACTTTATCTGATTTATGGAGTGCAAAGAAATACCACAACTAAAGGCTCAATTAGCACTATATGCCATGTTAGCTTGATGAGCCAAGAAAGGTCAACAAAATCAAAAAATGCTCCTATGAGCTAGTTCAATAAGTGAGCCCTAAAATAACTTTGTAATCCACATCAATTTTTGTTCATTTATTCATAGAATTAGTAGAAAGTTTATAGAATCAAAAATAGGTTGTACAATGAGCTTCTAGATTTGTTCCACCATGTCAACCTATTGGAGGTTAAAGATTGGCTTCATATTATCATAACGGTTGATTCTATAAGAGAGCAATACAGTCTAGTGTTATGGAGAAATTCCATGTACCACATAAGTTGAGTATGGAAAGATTATTTTTAAAGATCTGATATTCCAAAAAGTTATAAGATTGATTTAAAGAAACTTATGTTATAGGTTATGTAAGACTCAAAGAGAAGGTGAGCTTTGTAGAACCAAAATTTGATTCTATGAATAAGCTTTGAGATGGTTCTATGAGCCACATCATCTTTTAGTCTAGAATAGCTTTGTAGAACCAGAATTTGGTTCTATTAATAAAAGCTAAATTAGTTCTACAAGCTACATCGAAGGTTGTCAAGAGATACAAAATGCTAGTTTTCAGCTTCTCTACATCATCTATTGAAGAAAATGAAAGAGTTAAAGTTCCATGGTTCGTAGAACCAAAATTCAGTTTTATCAGTAAGCTCAAAAATGGTTCTACGAATCATGTCAACTTTGGAAAAGTCAATGAACCCATGGATCCAAAAATTAATTCTACAGAAAATTTCTAGAGAGACTCTTCCACATTATCACTAGCAAATAATATGTTCGTAGAACCAAAATTTGGTTCTACAAATAAGAGCTAAAATGGTTCTACAAGGCATGTCAAAACCAAGAAGAACTTTATATTGCATCCACAAGAGCTTATGAACATAGTTTCACACATGCTTATTATACATTTTAATCTAGATTACCATGTTAAGGATTAAATGAATGAACTTTAACAAGCTAAAGAATATAAAATAGCTTGTAGAACCAAAATGATTCTATAAGTGAGCCCAAAAAAAAGATTCTACCACACTAGCTTTCAAATAGAGCTTGTTTGCATAACCAAAAATTAGGTCTATATATGAGGTATAAAATGGTTCTATGAACCACGTCAACACCAAAAGCAAAAGCCCAAACATGGTACCTAGTGAGACTTATTCTACACATGGATAAATTTAATTTTAATCTAGCTCATCTAAGCCTGGGGCAAAAATATTTTTGAGGATTAAAGAGAACTTAAAAGCGACCTAGGTTTAAGATAGAAGAAAATGTTTTGGAATCAAAAAATGGTTTTACAAATATGAGCTAGCTGTAAAGCCAATCTACCACGTCAACTCAAGCTTAAAGGAAAAAGCTCATACAACCAAAATGAGGTTCTACAAGATATAATAAGATATAAAAACAACTCTAATTGAGAAATTTAAACATGAAACTTGTTGAATGCATACATATACTTAATCACAATCTAACTCAACAAGTCATGAATAAGAAAAAAGAGAATTAAGAAATACTAAAGTCTAATTAAAAGAGACAACAACAAAGATTTTGTAGAATCAAAAAGAAATTTGATTTCCTACTCTAATAACTTAAATGATATTAGCAAAAAGAGAGTAATCTCTTGTAACTATTTGGCTTTTAACTGCCATGTCAGCATTCGTAGAATGAAAAGGTTAAAAACGTTTGCTAGTAGAACCTAAAAAATAGTAATATGAAGTATCAACTTAATCACTATTAAGAAAGGATTAAGAGCTAGATTAATAAAAGATGAGCTAAGCATTTCACATTAAGCCTATAGTTATTAATAGCAATAATAGAGTAGCTTAGCAAAATCAATACTTATGACATGTATCGAGAGCTTATTGAAACAACCTATCCCCAAGGGAGGAAATTAAAAATGAAGCTTTCGCTATTAATGGAGAAGCCTATTTAAGATTTTAAAACATAGAGTCATTAGCAATCAAACAACTAAGCATTCAAGTAGAGCAAAAGCTATTACTCAAGAACTAAGAAGAGCTTTCTGAAGTTGTCTATGTCCTAACTTAAAATGTTTTACAAAGAGAAGAAAAAAGCACCACAAAATTTCCAAGATACTGACACATTTAGCTTCTCTAATTACCTATAACATTTTAAGCTAAATATATATAAGCTTTGGTAATAGATTAATGTTGGAAGCTAAATATATACCTATAACATTTCTAATTGCTGAGTAACTTCTTATAACAACATGCTTTTTAATGATTTGATTCAATGAACTGAGCCTCATTTACTCTTTAATGAGGCTAGAATGTGGCCTCATGAATGAGCTTTATGTGCTGACATGGTAGGGTGTTGATGTGATGGTGATGATGTGGTGCTATGGTAAGGTGGCAAAGCTAGTTCATGAAGTTAAATTTTATCTTCACAAAATAGCTATGCATGTTGACATGGCATAATGCTGATGTCACGATGATGTCATTATTACTATCATGGCATACACTGATGTGTCAAAGCTTATGTGGCAAAGCTAGTTTGTAGAGAGATATTTCATCCTTCAAACTAACTTAAAAAGTTAGCGTCGTAGGTAGCTAAAGTAATCTTGTAGGGCTAAATTTTTACTTCACAACCTAGTTCTATGAGCTAACATGACATAAAAGTTGTGTTGACATGGCATTTGTTAATGTGGTAGAAGAAATTCATCAAGCTAGCAATCACTCTTACGAGCCACCTTTAGAAGTTAATGTGGTAGTGTGCCAACATCATGATGATGTGATAGAAGTTGACATGGCAATGCCAATATGGTATACTAACTTGACCTCTCCATGACATGTACAAGGTGTTGACATCGCATATGTTGATGTCATGATGACGTTTGTAGAAGATGACATGGCAGATGAAGCTGAATCCATCTAGATGAAAATGCAATTCCTCTAGTTGCTAATGTGGCACTATTGATGTCATGATGATGTGGCACTATTGAGGTCATGCTGATGTGGATCGAAGATGATGTGAAAAAGGCTAAAAATCTCATCTAGATAGAAAAACAAGCTTAATCTAGATGCTGATGTGGTAGCTTGCCATGTGACATGATGGTCTAAGTAGCAAAAATCATTCTTATGAACAAACTCATTAACATGCTAATGCGGAGAGGTGATCATGTATAGCTTAGGTTTGACAAATTCTTAGCTCTAGATTAACATGGAATGCTTATGTGTGGTAAAGCTAATATGGTGTCAAAAGATCACGATGTGCTTTTTAAGCATCTAAATGGATGAATCTCATCTATATGAGAATCCATTAACACCTACAAGCTCTTTATCAAACTAATCCCACAAAGCTTACGAGATGTTTTTGCTCATTATTATGCATAATATTGCAACTTAGAATTTCATCATTTATCTAAAGTTTCCATACCAAAGCTTGATCAAAATAGCTTAGAAGACCAATGTATTTGCACTAAGATATTCTTCAAGCCATTACGATCATAGCACTCCTAATAAGTTGGATGCACTGATAATGTCTTATGAAGCTTCCTTTCCTTTTATTTTTAGAGCTTAAATATCTTTGCTAAGCCTTCTCTACCTTCATAATCTCGAATCCTTATTGTATGAAGCTAATGGCGAAACTAAAATTGAAATAAACTACAGCTAATGGAAGCATTAGGTTTAAAGTGAGTGCAATGAAGCTTGTTTCCTATAGGATTTTCCATGGCTAAAATAATTTCTACTTCTAATAACCTTAGCATAGTTAATCATGTTCCATTTATAATTTTAGGACTCTAATTAAAAAATAGCTTATGTGCTAGAGCCCAAAACAAACTGGAACTAAAGCTTTTATTTTAAAGTAATAAGTTAAGCTCCTTTGTTCAACTAGATTTTATAATCTACAAAAGCTATTATTCCAAAGATCTTTTTGAGCTTATTACACGAGCATTTGGAAATACTTCAAGGAACATAAACCATTGTTCAAGCTTTAATACCTCCATAGCTCTTTAGCTTAGGAACCCTCTCTTCTTTTAGCATGGAATCTCATTTCAGTCTTAAGCTCTTCTTTCTTTTCAGTGATAATTTACTTCCAACGCTACAACCTTATAAAGTTTACTCTATGAAATGGCCAAAAATGTACCAACATTTCTTGCCCTCCTTAAAATGATTAAAGAAACTTATGCAAGCCTTATTTTAAACTAAAAAATATTACCTAAATTTAATTATAATTAAAGCTTTTTATTGAACTAATTACAGTGGAAAACAGTAAGTCTTTTTTGAGAAAAATCCTCATCGATGGTATAAAAACCTCATTTCAAAGAAATATAAATGAAAACTATACAAGTGAAGCCATAGCATAAGCTATACAGAAGAAGGGAAGAGAATGTTCAAAGTAACCCTCTTAGCACTCCTCTTATCCTAGATTCTATTATACTTGATTTCTACTGTAATCCAAGCTTTCTTCTCTTCCTCTTGTTTTATCAGTGTTTCCACTTCTTTAGCCCCCACGTTATACTTTGCAGCATTATTACCCAAAACTTTCTTCTTAACCATTTTTCTATCTTGTACTAGCCCATAGTACAATTTCTGTTGATCCAACTAATTACCAAAATGAGCCAAGAAAAGGCTTTTCACATCATCCCAACTTGAAATACTATTTCTTGACAAGTTTGAATACCAAATTTGAGCCATATCCTTTAAATTTGCTACAAAAAACCTATAAGCTTGGCCTTGGTGTTGAATATTTACATGAGCTAAAGCTAACTCAAGCATGTGGAAGTATCCTTCATCTAATTAAGCTTCTCCAAGAATAAAAGGCTTAGGCAAATATTTGTAAACTACTTTAGAAATATCGTTGTAATTTTGAAATCCTAATGGTGTAACTCCTTGTCAAGGATTCATTTTTTGTGAATTTTCCATCCTATTAGGATTTCTTTTGATGACTAAACTCTTATATTTCTTCATCCTTCCTCTAAAGATTGATAACCCAAACAAAAGAGGTGAATTCCTTATCCTTCTAGTTTTTACTCCACTACTTGTTCCAAACTCAAAACTCTTTTCTATTTTTCTTTCAATAAATAATCAGTCTTATAATCAAAAAATTCTTTAAGACTTCTGAAATCTTCTAAGTTACCAATTTTTTCAATCAATAACTCAAAATAATAGCTAACTTACTTACCCTCCTTCTAGTGCCAAAAAGAACTATTGGTGCACTAGCACTATTAGGCTCTTTGAATGTAATAAGTTGTTAACTTATGAACTTAGGTAACAAATTTTCTTGTCCTCCTTCTAGGACAAAAAAGAACTATTGACAATCATTTGGAATTACCAACATTTACCTCAATCTTGTGACTAGAATCATAAGAAACAAAGGTCTTCCTTCAAACTTTAGTTTAGATCTTTGATGGTCTCTAGAAACACCAAGGCCCAAATACCTCTAATTAAACTTAGTGGTAATATAGCAAACTAAGTGTAAATGTGTGTTTGCTGTTATAAATGTTGAAATGATTGAGTTTATGTATAAAACTGAAACTGGTTATTAATTCAAAATTCCAGCTAACCTTGTTGAATATTGTAAGTCATTAAAGGCTCCTATTTTGTCAAGTCACTTATTCTATACAGTTTCTATAGTACATTGCTTAAAACAAATAAAATTTCACCAAAATGCTTAAGCACAATTTTTTAGAAATCTACTCCTAATTTTTCCCAAAGAAAGATCCATAAGAAAGTTAGAAATAGAGCAAGATTCAATGGACTTTAAAAGAGAAGAAAAAAGAAAGCAGATTTATGTAGAATCTCAAACATTTAAGTGAGATAAAATGAACATGAGAAAACACTTTAAAATTCAGCTATTTCAGTTCAACCCAAAGTGTTACAAATTGTCCAAATCCTCTGAGCTCAATAAGTAGTTTCGTAAAAGACACTCCTATTAACCTACTAGAACACTTTGTAAAGGACAAAATACAAGCTATTATATGGCTAGTTAATAGTTTTCAAGAATTGCAATAATATAGCTATCAAAAAAGGTATAACTATTTAAAGATTGAACATGAAAGAAAACTTTAAAATTTGAAGTTATTTCGAGTTAACTCAAAAGATCAAAGATTTTCTAAACCCTCTAGACTCGAACAAGAAATTTCATAAAGACATTACTATTAAATTTCTCAAGATGCTTTTCAAAGGAAAATATAACCTCTTACATGGCTAACTAATAGAAGTCTAGAATTACAAGAAAATAGAGCTATAAGATCAATTAGAAAATCCCAAAATTAAATGCCAAGCATAGTACTATCTAAACTATTAGCTAAGCAACTAAGAAAAATGAGAAGAAAAGAACTCATAGGATTTAAACAAAGCATCTGAATTGATGATGTAATTAGAAATCCATTCTTAAAGTAATCCTCAATCTTTCTTCTAAATTTCCCCTCCCCTCCTTATTCCACCCTTAAATCTCTTTTTATAATGACTTCTTGGTAGTTACAACATCATGGGAAATTAAACTTAGTTACAACCACTACAAAAATTTAGTTGCAACTACCCTAGATATTAAATGTTATATTTTCCAAGTGTCCTGTTCATATAGGACATGGGATAACCATCCTACAAATCCTCCATATTTTGAGCTCCTTTAATGATGACCACATTCCCTTAAGAGAGCATGGTTCATTGAATTTATTTTTAATGTTTTTTAATTTCTAACTGCTGAGTAACTTCTTATAATAGCACATCTTTTAATGATTTAATTCAATGGACCGAGCCTAATGTACTCTTTAATAAGGCTAGAATGTGATCTCATGAATGAGCTCTATGTGTTGATGTGGTAGGGTGTTGATGTGACAATGATGACATGGTGCTATCTTGAGGTGGTAGAGCTAGTTCATGAAGCTAAATTTTATCTTCACAAAAAGGCTACGCATGCTAGTGCTAACATCACAATGAATTCACTACTACTACTGTTGCATACACTAATGTGTTCGAGCTTACATGGTAAAGCTGGTTTGTAGAGTAGAATTTCACGATTCAAACTAACTCAGAAAGCTAACGTGGAAGGAAGCTAAAGTGGCAAAGTCATTGTTGCACTAATGACATGGCAGAGCGATCTTGTAGGACTAAATTTTTAATTCACAACCTAGTTCTATGAGCTAACATGACATCAAAGTCATGCTGACATGACATATGCTAATGTGGAAAAATGGATTCATCGAGCTAGTAATCACCCTTATGAGCCACCTCTAGAAGCTAACGTGGTAGCTTGCCAACATCACGATGACATGATAGAAGCTGACATGGCAATGTTGATATGATACACTAACTTAACCTTTAGCTAACATGTATGAGGTGCTGATGTGGCATACTTTGATGTCACGCTAATATTTGTAGAAGATGACATGGCAGATGAAGCAGAATCCATCTAAAAGAAAATGTGATTCCTCTAGTTGCTAATGTGGCACTACTCATATCATGCTAATGTGTACAGAAGATGACGCGATAGAGGCTAAAAAATTCATCTAGATAAAAATAAAAAGCTTAATCTAGATGCTAATGTAGCAACTTCCCACATGGTAGAGTGGTCTATAGCGACGAAAATAATTCTTATGAAAAAGCTCATTAGCATGTTGCTGTGGAGGGGTGCACTTGTATAGTGCAAGTTTGACAAATGCTTAGCTCTAGATTAATGTGGAAAGCTGATGTGTGATAAAGCTGATGTGGGTTTGAAAGACTATGATGTGCTTTTTAAGCACCTAAATGGGTGAATCTCATCTATATGAGAATCCATGAACACCTACAAGCTCTTTATTAGACCAATCCAACAAAGCTTATAAGATTTTTTCCCCTCCTTATTATGCATAATAGTGTAGCTTATACTTTTCATCACTTATCTAAAGTTACCATACCAAATCTTGATCAAAATAGCTTAGGAGGCCAACATATTTATGCTAAGTTATTCTTCAAGCCATTGCAGTCATAACACTCATAATAAGTTGGATGCATTGATAATGTCTTATGAAGCTTCCTTTCCTTTTCGTTTTAAAGCCTAAATATCTTTGCTAAGCCTTCTCTACCTTCATAATCTCAAATCCTTATTGTATGGAGCTATGGTGGAACTAAAAGTAAAATAAACTACAGCTAATTAGAGCATTAGGTTTAAAGTTAATGCAATGAAGCTTGTTTCTTACAGGATTTTCCATCGCTAAAATCTAATACCCTTCGCATAGCTCATCTTGTTCCTTTTGAAATTTTAGGACTTTAATTAAACAAGAGCTTATGTGCTAGAGCCAAAAAGGAACTAGAACTAAAGCTTTTATTTTAAAGTAATAAGTTAAGCTTGTTCATTCAACTAGATTTTATAATCCGCAAAAGTTATTATTCCAAAGATCTTTTTGAGCTTATTACATGGGCATTTGGAAATACTTTAAGAAACATAAACCATTGTTCAAGCTTTAATACCTCCACAACTCTTTGGCTCAGGAACCCTCTCTTCTTCTAGCATGGAATCTTGTTTCAGTCTTAAGCTCTTCTTTCTTTTCAATGATAATTTACTTCCAACACTACAACCTTATAAAGCCTATTCCATGAAATGGCCAGAAATGTACCAAAAATTTGATTTGAGCTTTTGCAACATCCCCAATGAGCAATGGGTACCCCCTATGTCCAACCATACGAATCATAAGTGTTCACACACAATCCAATTGAATTCCATGGATGGAACTAGTTGTGCATCTATATCGTTAAGCATTGATCGCAGTTCATTGTCTTCTCACTTGGACTAGTGGTAGCTTTGTCACATATGGTTTAGTCCAAAGTGACACATATGATTATTGATGTTATTTCAACTTTATGCTACTCCTAAAAATAATAGAGAAATTAATTATTTAATCTAATTAACAACATAAAGATAAAGTCTAAACTATCCTACAGGCGATGAATGTCTATTCCCAGCTTACCGTACACATCCTAAACCCACATATCCACTATTAGGATTACCAAGCATTATGCTACTAGGCGAACCAAGCAATAAGGCTGCTAGGATTACAAAGCGAATACGTGTTTACACTTAAAACTAGTCATGCTTATTTCACCAATTGATTAATATATGAGGAAATCTAAATATTAACTACATACATGAATTCAAAGTACATTAAAGTAAATTTAATCTAATTCAAAGTACTTCAATGAATAGGAATCAATCTCGATCTTATTTTCATTCCTAGAATATTTTCAAATACATTGCCACTTGAATAAGATACCATACAACTAACTCAAATCCACACTATGGGCACTCACTAACTGTTCTTTAAGAGGATAAAATAAAACTACAAGGATTTGACTACTCTATTACCAAAATAATGTTAAATACATAGCAAGAGCACATGTATTTATAGGTTCAAACACACATTATGTCAATGCGTATGCATCAATGCGTCAACAAGATCACATCGATGCATACCCATCAATGCAACTGCAATATCACATCTACGATACAGTATTCAACTAAGACACACCAACAAGGATGCTACAACGTAGATGTGATGTAGCATCTCCAATATCTTAGCCAACTCATGCTTCATCATAACCCCATGACTAACTAAAAACTTGTCCTCAAGTTAATAGGATAGGACTGAGCTTTCTTTAAAAAAATCGAAAAAGTATGAGATTATTAATTGATGCTAATTATTGACTCACTCAAAGTGTTGCATTATAAAATTTTATTCAAGTGGATGCATACAAAATGATAAAATGACAAAAATACTAAATAGACATTAAAGATTACAAAATTTGCAAAGGTCTTCAAAAACCCATTGAAGATGATTCTTCTTGTTGCCATTAGCGATGGTAGACTTCCAACCTTAATTGTTATGTCAATGCTTCTCTGGTTATGCAAAAAATTCTTGAAGGATGGGCTAAAATTTCTTTCTCATCATCCTATGGATCAAGCAATGATGTGACATTTGAGCTATTATCCTATATGTGCTACTATTTTCCCATGGGCATACCATCTATTATCCCTCTCTTGGCTGTGTTTCCATGCCTGGCAAAAGACCTTCTTCCTTAAGCATCCCTTTTATCATTACCCTCAGTCACCAAAGGATCAACTTTATTTTTGATAAATTTTCCTTAATAATTAACCCTCTTCAAATCCCTTAGTTTGGGTTTAAGCACAAGGTGATGATAACGTACTCTGCCCAAGGCTATGAGGTAACTAAAATCATCAAGCTATTTACATTATTTTGATTAATTACTATTAGTTATCACATTGTTTGAAAATAGGATGTTAGCAAAATTTTTATAATTTTCAAACATTTCAAAAAGTACATCTACAACCCCCATGATTAATAAGTGTAACTCTAGAAATGCACAAGTTTTCGAATAAGTAAAACCAAAGGTCTAATGTAGAAGATGGTCAAGAAATTTTTTGGAATGTGAAGGATATTTTATTAGAAAAGTGGAAAAAATTAATTGAAAGGGATGAGAATTAGTCCCAAAATTATGCATAAATTTAGAGAAACTATCAATGATGTTCTAGAAGATGTGAGGTTTAGTTCAAAGCCATGATCAACAATAGTTATGCATGTGGGTCCTCCCCAAAGCAAGCTCCTACCATAATGCCCTTGCATAACCACTTTTATAGATGTCCATGGGCACCTCAAAAGTTAAATGTAGATCATGTATTTGTTCCAAAAAAACACACAACTACCTTTTTTGGGATGTTGCACTATACTACACAAAACCAAAAGGTGCATAATTGCAAGTAGCAGTGAGGTGAATAATGGAATGAGAATGGATCGCAAAGATTGGGATTCAAGGTGCTTTACCATGTCAACAATAGGTTCTTATGTCAAATGTGATTAAAATGATCTGCATACCTATCAATCCAAGTTTCAAACCAATTCCATACCACTAACAGTGACCTTGCATTGATGTGTTCCTTCTTGTTGACCATCATGAACCCACAACCACCACAAAGAATAATCATCGCTCCAAAAAGAGAAGAAAAGAGAAGAAGGAAGAAAGGGCCTTAGTTAGAGGGTTGCCTTCATGCATGGATGACATATCTTTCCAACCCCATAACCATTGCCTATAGCACATTACTGGGTCTAAGGGGTGTACTTTGAATTCCCATTATTGTGTTGAATTTTCTTTTTTCTTTTTTCTTTTCTTGAGTTTTATATTTTTTTTAAATGGGAACCACACCATGCAAAGACATAGCTTTCTATTTATTGGTCGATAGAGGAGTGATGATATGTTCCTAGAGGAGTCATAAACCACACAAAGGAAGTTAAGAAGAGAACCAAGCAAGTACCCTTAAGGTTATATCCTTTATCATTCCCACTTGGTCTTTTCCCTCTTTCTTTAAGGTGCAATGATCATTAATTTATTTTAGTTTCATGAAAGAAGAACCAAATTACTTTCATGACAAAGACCTTTTATTCAAATAATTGGAGGATGGATGAAGTGATCTTACTACCTTACACAATTACTTACCTAATCATCTTGATAGCATAACACAAAAACCCAGAACATAGCATTGACTTCTGCATCATAACTATCAATATTATTAAGAAAAATATAAAGAAAATGACTCAAGAAAAGAAAAAAATATAAAGAAAAGAAGAATATTAAGAAATGAAAAACATATGAAGAATAGGAAAATTTTGGAAGAAATAGGAAAATGATAAAAAATGTAAAACAAAAAAAAGATGAAAAACACTTATTAGTTCTTGATTTAGGATGAGGCACTCCCCCATGACTAAGAATAAAGGCAAGACCAGAGCTAATAAGTGGATTGGTTGGTTCCATGCATCTTTTAAATAGTTTTGCATTCTTTTTTCCAAGCCACTAGGTGTCTTCTGGTTTAGTGGCTACTACGTAGACTAGTTTTTGCTCACACACCTATTTCTGAAGTTTATGATGGTTTGGTATAGGGGTGGTGCTAATATTTCAATCTTCTAGCCCACAACTACAACCTTTATCATTATTAGTGATGTCTACCACTCCATAGTGATAGGTTTATCTTTTCTGTCTTGTGTTGGAGTGGTGATGATTATTTGCTTTTATGTATGATCAGGAGGCATCATTTCTATGAGGAAGGGTGTTGCACCAGATTAGCCTTGTGTAAGTTATGATGCACCAATAGGTCTACAAATTTTGTGCTTGTGTGAGAAAACTACCCTAAAGAAAGGATGCTTCCAAGGTTGTAGTTGAGATCTACTAAAATTATCATTTCCATAGCACAAGTGGCATTCTTTCGTTGATGTTGTGGTGTCGAACCTTCCTGTGTTGTTGGTGATGACATGTCATGGAGAAAAGTATGAGAATATTGAGGATCTGATAGAGGATAAGAGGTGTGAGATGGTGATCCCATAGAAGATGTTGCATGTTGATGATAATTAGGAGAGTGTAGTAGTGATTTGAGATAGAGGAAATAGAACTAGTCAGGGAAACAGGTTGTTGAACATAATATCTATACGAGTTTGGCTAGTAATAAGGGTAGTGTTGGTTTGATGATGGCCTTTCCCATGACCATGGATTTTGCCACTATGATTGATAATAGTGCTAAGGCTAGTAAGAAGTTCCACTAGGATAGTACAGTTGGTTGTAGGACTATCTATACTTACCTTGTGAGTAAGGTAATTTCCTAGGCATTTTCTTTTTTACAAACTTGGAATTCAAAGCAAAATCCCAATATTCATGTAGATGTAACATGACTAGGCAATAACCCTTTGGATGATCATATAGGCAGATGTCACATCAATCATCCTCTTCTGTTGTTGAGTTTATAGCCTCTTCTTCTATAATGATTTTTCCTTTTTCTCAATAAGTGTTCCTACTTGTTTCTTGGTTCTTTTTCCTCCTCTTGTTTTAATCACTTAATTCATTTTGTGTTACTCTCTCCTCTATGGTTTTTATGTAAGTTGTAACTTTGTCATTCATTAACTCCCACATCTTATCTATCCTTTCTTCAAGCTCATTGATATACTTTTGTATTTGTAGGGTTTTTTGTGAAATCATCTCATCAAAAGTTGCCTCTTTTTCCTCATCATGGATATGGACCCTCTTCTTTTAAAGAGTTGGGTCCTAGTTGTATTCCTCTACATTTTCTCATTTACATAGCTCTTCTTCTTCTTCTTTCACCCACTTGACTAACCTTTGTATATGATGGGCTTTCAATTTGTATAACTAAGCTTGGGCATAAATCCCAAGGGTCTCCCTCATTTCATTATGAAGCCCAACTATGATGTGGAAAAGTTGCTCTCTTTGCGAGAAATCATGGCTTGGACATAGTAGTGAATAGTATCTATCTAAGGCCATGTCCAAGGATTCATGTTGTTCTTGCTTCCATCCTTGGATTTGATTTCTGAGGTTGGACACTCTTCCATAAGTTTGGTATTTTTCATTAAATATCTCCAACATTGTGAACCACAGATGGATTGAACCTAACTCCAACAATCTATACCAATTTTTAGCTTCATATATTAGTGTCCTAGAAAAGAGCTTTAGCTTTTGCCACTTACATTCAATATTTTTCAAGGAGCAAGCATCATGGAAGGCTTGTAAATGATGTTGTGGATTAGAATTATAGCCTCCCTTAAATTTAGAAATGTTGTTCATATCAAATCGTTTGATGTAGCTTTTCTTTAATGCCTTTGGAGTATTTGAACTGCCTCCCTAATCTGTGTTAGTTCCCTAGTAGCCAACAAGGGATCATCTTCATCAAACATGTTATGTTGATAATCTCTATTTCTATTTGTCTAATAGTGATGATTTTGCCTATGCTCATTTTGATTTCTTTGATCTTGCCCTTAGGTTTTATTTCTATTTTTATCCTGAACCCTTAGTAGAGATCTATCTCTATACCTACATTCATCTTCATCAGAATTAGACCTTGAAGAGAAAGAGGAAGATGAGGGACTACAAGAATTACCATGGCTCCTACATCTTCCCCCATAGTCCCTTGATCTTTCTTTTCTAAGTTTAGAGGATGTCCTAGGCCTTGAGGCCCACCTTTTTCTAGGACTTTCTCCATCTCCTCTAAGATTTTCTACACCATTTAATGTTGTCTTTGCGTGTGGTAAGGATGGAAATGAGCATATGAAACCCCTACTTGAGTTTGTTTCACTTCAATTCTCTTCAGTATAGAACCTATTGTTTCTCCTATAAGTGTTCTCATCATACAATGCATTATTGGCCCTATGTGAAGAAGACATGGTTTTAACGTGCGTGACTTAAAATATTAATATTTTCTAAAACATAAATTGTTAATACTTTTATAGTGATCATGTATAATATAACTAATCTAGATAACTAGCACCCTGGCAATGATGCCAATGATGAGTAGCAAGTACCCCATATGCCCAACCATATAAATCACAAGCATTCACACATAATCCAGTTGAATTTTGTGGATGGGACTAGTTGTGCATCTAGATCATTAAGCATTAATCACAGTTTGTTATCTTCCCCCTTAGACTAGTGGTAGCTTTGTCATGTATGGTTTAGTCCAAATTAAGGCATATGATTGTTGATGTTGTTTTGGCCTTATGCTACTCCTAATGATAATAGAGAAATTAATGATTTAATCTAATTAACAACATAAAGATAAAAACTCACCTACAAGTGATGAATGTTCATTCCCAACTTGTTGTCCATGTCCTAAACCCATGTATCCACTACTGGGATTACCAATCGTTATGTTACTGGTCAAACCAAGCAATAACACTACTAGGATTACCAAGCAAATATGTGTTTACACTTAAAACTGGTCATGCTCATTTTGCTAATTGGTTAATATACATGAAAATGTAAATATTAACTACATACATAAATTTAAAGTGCATCAACATAAATTTAATCTAAGTCAAAGTGCTGCAATGAATAGGAACCAATCTCGATCTTATTGTCATTTATGGAGTGTGTCTAGGTACATTGCCACTTAAATAAAACGTCATACAACTAATTCAAATCCACACTATGGGAACTCACTAACTATTCTCTAAGACTATAAAATAAAACTGCAAGGGTTCGACTACTCTATTGACAAAGGCATGCCAAATACATAGTGGGTGCATTCATATTTATATGCAAAAATGCACATTGCGTCGACATGTATGCATCAATGCATGCATCGATGGGATCGCGTTGACATGTACAAGTCAACTAGGCGATGTCAATGCGTACCCATCGACACAGCTACAATATCGCATCTATGACATTGCAAATGCAATGTAGCATCTACAATGTAGTAGCCAACTGAGACCATCAACAAGGATACTACAACATAGATGTGATGTAGCATCTACGATATCTTAGCCAACTGATGCTTCATCAATCCCTAAAGATAATTCTCTCATAGTTTTACTTTATGAACCATGTAAATTGAGATTTGTCTCCAATCATATGTCATGGACATGCACTATTAATGTATCAAATGGTTCTCTTGACAGCTGATAATGCAACTTGTGCAAACATTCCTTTTTCTAGTTTCTTTTCTTGGGTCTTCAAACTTTCTTAGCATGCAAAGCATTATTTTTAGGTTACCTTTGGTAAGACAAAGTAGCCTCATTAAAATTATTTAATCGTAATTGACAATAAAATTGAACATATCCAAATCTTCCATAATAATAACATACAATTTTCTTCATTCAGGCTAGATGTTCAAACCTAGGTGAATATCTCCATTTTGATGAGATGCTTTTGAAGGGTTCTATATGAGACCTATTTCCTAGTCCTCTTTTATTATTTGGATATCTACCCTATCCAAGCATGACTGATAGAGTTTCCTTCATCTTAATGAATCTTTCATTAATGAGCTTGACATCTACAAGTTCCTTGTTAATCTACTCATATAAAAGAGTTAGATTTTGATTCTCAGCCTTTAGATCTAAGTTCATCTTTTTAAGATCAAAGCATTTAATATGCAGCTATTCTATTTTTGACTCTTTAAGATGTAGAGATTTTTTCATTTTTCATCATAAAGTAAATCATGCCTTTCTTTAATCGTGCCTTCAATTTCTTCATAGTTATTAACTTGATCATCAATAGATATCTTATGAGCAAGATCCATGTAAAGAAAGTGTAATTCACTTGAATCATTGTGAACTTCTTCTTTTCTTCATTCATCATCCTAGCTAGTATATAGATTTTTCTTTTTCTTCCCTTTCTTTATGTATTCCTTTTTGAATAACTCGATGGCACTAGGACATTTTGAAGCCAAATGGTATTTTCCACCACATACCCAACATTCTATACTAGACATATAAGTTTTGAAATTTTTAAATTTCTTACCTTTTTCCTTATCTTTGCTACTAACCAGATTGATTCTTCTTTCTCCTTGTGCTAGAGGTCTTTGCACTCATTTTGAAAGAAGAAACAATTTATCCTCATCACTATTTTTCCCATCATTAGATGGTTTCTTTTCTTTTGTGAAGTTTTTGGCTAAGGACTTAAGAGCTATGAACTTTTCTTGGATTGCTCCTTCATTTATGAGATTCATCTCATAGGCTACAAGAGTGCTTTAGAACACTTCAAATTTTAGGGTGGTGAAGTCTCTGATTTCCTCCATGGTAGTTAAACTCAAGTTGTAAAGTTCTAATCATTTTAATAATGACATTACATTCTAGAAGATCTTTTTCTATTTCCCTAATGGCAATAACTAGATCACTGGCTCTACAAAAATAATCCTTAATTCTTTCTCCTTTCTTCATTTTGAGTTTACCATAATTAGTTTAGAGAAATAAAAGTTTAGACTATTTTACTACAAAATTTCCTTCATATGTGGCTTTCAAAACATTCCAAATTTCTTAAGTAGTTTTATACATAGCTATTCTATTAAACTCAAGTTTGCTAAGTGCACATTAAAGACAATTTGTTCATTACCTCTAAAGTCCATATATCTCTTGGTTTAAGAATGGTAATGGTTTCTCTGGAAGCATTTTTCTTATCTTCAATTGCATGTGTCTATTCATCCAATATGGACTACCATACTTCAGGTTCTATTAATTCAAAGAATCCTTGCATTTAAGCCTTCCAATATGCAAAATCAATCCCATCAAACATTAGTACCTTGTTGTAAGATGTCCCCTCCATAGTTCACTCCGAGTTGTTACACTCACACCAAGAGTACTAAGGCTCTGATACCATTTGAAGATTGAGAACTTAGAGGGGCGATGAATAAGTTCAATCCCACAGAGATTAATTTTCATGTTGCAAGATTTACATAGTTCCCTAACTTGAGTACTTCCACACTTAGAGGGTAGAATCCTTGCATACCTCTAGAATTTGGGACA
This sequence comes from Gnetum montanum, assembly GCA_015680685.1. Taxonomy (NCBI): domain Eukaryota; kingdom Viridiplantae; phylum Streptophyta; class Gnetopsida; order Gnetales; family Gnetaceae; genus Gnetum; species Gnetum montanum. The sequence goes on along the minus strand of MNCI01023384.1, from coordinate 110,830 downwards.
AAATTTTGGTTTCAAGGTTATAGCAACTTGTACAAGACTTTGTTATAATGGATCCTCAAGTCCCATAAGCTCTTAAGCAATTCTAAGAATGATTTCCCTTAAGAAACTCATCCAACTCCTCAAGATTTGACCCTTAGCTCTTACAAAGAGTGTGTTCTAGAATACAAATAGCCTCATGGGGCAAGATGGAAATAAAATAAATAACAAGGAAAGAATTGAAACTAACTTTTATGATTCTTTGCTCTACCACAATATATGCCAAATAAAAAGAATGAAGACCTTTATTTCTCAATATATGAATATAATACTTGCTCACTTATTAATTTTTCTCTTGAATCTGTCATGCCTTTGTAGGTTTGTTTTCCCATAACTAATTTTTAAATCCCTAGTAATTCAAAATATCTCACTATAGGCCTATGATGTCTCATTGAGTTTGTGTGCAAGGCAGTGAAGACATCTCTATGGAAAAATAAATGTCTCTGTCAAGGAATAGACATCTCCTTGAAATGGGAGACATCTCATCCAAGACATCTCTTGAACATGATAGACACCTTTGGTGCTTGTGATCATCTTCTAGCAAGTTGCGTTCATCTTAGCATAGACATCTCATTTGGACCATAGGCATATCTAACAAGTTATAGATGTCTCTAGTGAAGAGTAGATATCTTCTGCAAATGTTAAGATCTTGGTAAAGATGTCTTTGTTCAAGCCAAGACATCTCTAACAAGTGATAGATGTCTATTCCATGGGATAGACATCTCATGTCCTTAACATTTTTCTTCTACTCCTAGACTGGTATTCTATGATTACACAATTTACTTTTTCAAGCCTTTCCTTCTTCTTGACTCATCCAATGGTGACATGCTCAACCTTCTCTATCCTACAGGAACCCAAGCTTAAGCAAACAAGTTATACATTTTTCAAGGTTTTGTCACATCAAATATGTCAACATCAAGGACTATAATTTCATTACTACAACTTGATTTTTTTAACTAACGATAAATAGGTTTGGTATGCCTCATGCACTAATTTTTGACAATGGAACACTAAGTATCACCTTTAAAAAGTTGATGCAATTCTTAGGGATGAAGTATAAACTTACAACACTCTATCATCCCCAAGAGAATGGCTTAACAAAGATAATAAACAAAGAGATTACATGAATCCTAAGTAAGAACATTAGTAGATAGAGGAAAGATTAGAGCACAAAACTCAATGATACCTTATGGGCCTATCACTCCACATAAAAACCTCCTATAGGCTACTCCACCTACAAGCTAATGTATGGTAAGTTATCCAAACTTCTAATCCAAACTGAACTTCGTACACTAAACTATATGTGATCTCAACTTGGACATAAACCTAGCATAAAAAGATCCTCAACATGCTAAACCAAAACAAAAGAGTGATCCTCATGATGAATGAAGTGCATAAAGCATACAATAAACAACACCATGACACTAAGATCCAAAACATAGAATTTTAACCAAGAGACAAGGTTCTTTATTAGAATCCCACATATTTATCTCCGTATATGAAATTTCAAACATTATGGAAGGGATCTTACATCATACATTCTACCTTTCCTTCCAAAGCCATGAAGATTTACCATCCAACCAGCATAGATAAGCATATAATGATCAACATGCAATAGGTAAAACCTTTTAATGAATTTCACATAACTAGGACCCATAATAATACCACAAGATCAAGCCTACTTCATTTTTAGACTCTTCTCCTTCCAACCTAGTCATCGAGAAGATAACCATCTAGCCTAACATCTTGTCAAAGCATATTTTTTCACACTATTTGTTTTACACCATTCTTTCAATTTTTTCCATTATTCATATGTTTTTCATTTTTTGTCATTTTTTATTTCTTTTAATATTTTATTTCTTTGAATTATTTATGTTTTTAAATTTTGACGTTTATTATTGTGAATGCACTATACAAAAATTGTCATTTTTTTGTACAAGCCAACAATGTTATTGGATCTATGTTTTTTGTTGATGATTTATCAAGTATACAATGGAACAAGGTAGTGACTCCATGACATCCATTGCCCCATTTCTATCAATAATAGGTCCACATCATAAAGCAATATGGTTTTTTTGCAGTGAATTAAAATGAATTCATGATTTATCTACCCAACAAAAGGGGGAAAGACCAATAGGAAATAAAAAAGGATGTAGAATCAAAGGGATTTGTTGATCCTCTAAGCTTCTCCTATGACTCCCATTACATTGTGTGGTTGTATCATTGCTTATGTTGTAACTTTAAATGAAAGCATATTCTCTAATAAGTCTAACCTCCATCAAAAAAATAAGAAGAAATAACACACATCTAAAGATTTCTTGGAGACAACCATTGGTTATGGGAATTGAAACACATGTTACCCATTCCTAAAGGCACTCCTCTAACCAAAGCCATGATTTCTTCAAATAAATGTTCAAATCATGCAACTGCTTCTATTTTACCTTTTTTCGAGTAATGATATCTCCCATAGTTTTGGTGGTCTTATGGTTGTAGGTTTAAAATAACACAATATTATTGTACTATTGCAACTATGTACTTAGTCTAGAACCTAGACGAAAAGGTATTCTAATCATTATAATCACATTCTTATACAACAACCTATTATTGAAATGAAAAGGTGTCTCACATTCTAATTCCTATAATCCCTACTGGTTTTCATTGTCCACCTCACCACCAAGTATTATAATTCATTTGATTGACTTTATTTAAGTATAGTGCAATGTTCCAATAACAATGATTGTGTGGGTATGGTTTATAACCTATATTGATATTAAATTTTCAATGTGCCTACAAAAATTTTGTGAAATGCTTATACAAAGGCATTTAAGGCATGAACCTACTTTGGGAAGGATCCACTTGTATAATTCTTCAACATCTAGTTTATACTCCACCTCCAAGTTCCAAGTAACATTTAGTTACAATCCCAATAATGAATGCATTTTTTACTTTTTTCATCTTCTCATGTAATTTCTTAAGAATATATATGCCTATTTTAATTTTTTAAGTTTCTATATTTTTATGAACCTTCATTAAAACTTCATGGTTATTGTCCTTCACCCTAAACCTTCCTTTTGTCTCTCTTTCATCTTTAGATTGCTTCAAAACTTTCAAAATTTAATTTATTTTTTCAATTGGAAAATTTTGGTGAATAGTCTCATTAATGTGGTCAAATACATCAATGCATCCCTGTCAATGCAACACAAAAAATCTATAAATACATGTGACACTTAGTCATTTTTCCATCATTTTCCTTTAAATGAGCATGGAGTTTTTATCATTTCTAGTGACCAGAGCCTTCCAACAATGATAACTTGCCCTTGGAACATTTGATTTAACTCACTTTTAATCTTGTGGGCTCTTGGAGTTGAGATCTACATCATGGAGATACTAAGTATCAATTTTTCAATAAAGTACAATACCTTATAAGTAACTAACCTTAGTAGTTAAGATACAAGACATTAATAAAAAATAAAAATTAAAAGACTTAACTATCTTAGGGCTTCGAATCCTAGAGATCTACAACCATTTAAGGACTTTAGAGCTACATTTTTTAATTGAAGCTAACAATGAATGATTGAAGGGTACCTACACTTAGGTTCATGTAATAAAAACTAATCCATAATCATCCATGTCATTACAAATAGCTGCTAATCAAGGTCCTTAAGTGGGTGAACCATTACAACCCAGGGAAAAGCACTTAAGAGAAGGGTGAGAACAATAGTAATAGTGACAATAAAAATAGCATTAAGCTAAGTAAGCTATCAAGGTAATGCATGTCACTGAATAACCATAGAAGGAATTTAAGGTGGAATCTATCTGACAAATTCCCACCACCAAAACTAGGCAATCTAAGCAAGATGAAGTACCTAGACCCAGGCCAAATCTAAAAGTCACTTTAGTATAGACATGTCTAGAAAAATTCTATAACAAGAAAATCCAAGACACGATTCTTCAAGAATCAAACTTTGAATCATTCCTTGAGTTTACTCTATGGAGGTCATAGCTAAGGCCTTAGGATTGCCTAATATTAGATCAAAGCTTGCAGAAGTGTCCATCCAAGTAGATGTGCAAGTAAAGAAAAAGAGAACACAGTGATGCTATGGAGCATATTACAAGAAATATTGTGTCCTCACCAAGGTAAAAATAATTTACTTTAAGATCATGGTTTACCATATAAATCCCATAGTATGGTCACGTAAAATTACAACCTTCTCCACTTAAGCATACACTACTGATGAGTGGCAAGATACCCCTACACTCAACCATACGAAACAAGTGTAGCACGCGCGATCCGGTCGAACTCCGTAGATGGAATAGTTGTGGCACCTAGACAGTTATCCTTAGGCCGTAGTTCGCTGTCTTCCCACCTGGACTAGTATTATATTTGTCACGTATGGTTTAGTCCAGGATGAGGTGTATGATGTGTTCCTAATTCTAACGCTACTCCTGAAGGCAATGGAAAAGAATATTAACTAAGCTAAGCTAGGAGGAAAAGGGTAAGAAAATCTAATCTAGCCTAAGTGCAACGAGCAACCGATTCCTTGATCAACCGTACACATCTTGGACCTCGTGCACGACTACCACTGGGATTTACCAAGTGTAGATCCTAGGTACACCACTGGGATTACCAAGCGTAGATCCCAAATACGCCACTGGGTTACCAAGCATAGATCCTAGCTA
>MNCI01023384.1:77193-100052 GCA_015680685.1 Gnetum montanum | reverse complement strand
CTCTTATTTATAGAAATTGAGGCAGGCCGCGATATCACGTACGTGATATCGCGTCGGCTAAGATATCTCGTACATGATATCACGTACGCGATATCGCGTCAGCTGAGATATCACGTACATGATATCACAGCCAACAGCACACGACTCATCAACTACTCTAAGAGGGACATTTCCAATCAACTTGTTACAACTAACCTTCCTAGAAATTGAAAAGAGATTCAAAGAAAATGAAAAGGATAGAAAGCTCCTTCTCATAATTAATCAAAAAAGTCTGTAAAATAGAAGTGATAGCTCACTACACTAATAACACAATCTACATAGCTCCTGACACATCATGACAGGAGATTATGCAAGACAAGATACCTGTAAAGTTTCAAGAGGATGCATCACAGTTGTCACCACCTATGTAAGAAACATTCACAATTGATGAGCACTTAAGGTAGCTTAAGGAGTAGTAGCAACAGTAAGCATTAGAAAGTAATGGTAGGCCATTAGTCTATTGTCCAACCATGAGCCACTTGAATAATGTCACATAGACAATCAACTGGCTAATGAATGACTTAAGCAATTTGTTCTTCTTACAATGAGCCTAGGTTATTGTTTGTACCAACCCTGATGTGAGGGAAGTCATGATACCTTATCTACTACATAGTTTTCAAAAATTTCACGCAATGCCATGGCCTTCTCTATGGTTTTTAATGGAATAGAAGGTGCAGCAATCCTGATCATGCCATAAAATGATCAAAAAATAGCTATTAAGGTGCTTTCTAATGGCTCCTACAACATCTATGCTAGATGTTGCTACCATGGCAAATGTCCAAGTATTTACAAGAACCAAAAGCATAGAGATGATAGTAGCTCAACACAAGGAGGTGTCAAATGACTAGTGGGATCCAAGCAACTAATTCTAAAAATCTTTGATATTTTGAAAAACATTTCTATAACCCAATCAAATTTGTTGGAGATAAGGGACAAGCTCCTCATTACAAAAGTACAACTAGAGGAAACTACCAACATTAATCAAAGTTCATAGCAAAAGTTGCTAATCTAAGGGCCTACTTGTTTGATCTTACAATTCTCTAGCCTTAGCTAACAAAGAATGAAGATTTTCAAAAGCTTTAGGAAAAACTAAATGAGGCTAACAATACAAAAGAAAATGTAGTTTGGGAAGCATCATTGTTAAACACCATACTTACTACTAGAAATAATTAAATCTTCCATATATGCAAGGAGAATAAGCTATTGACCAAAGAAAACCAGTACCTACTAAAGGTAGAGATACAAAAGAAACAATTGGTAGAATACCTTAGGCAACAAAAGGAACAACTTACCAAGGTAAACCAAGATGTGAGAAGGTTGGCCACTAAAAACAAGAATCTACCAATGGAGGAGGTGTATGTCATATGTAAAAATATGACCATTGAGATTACCACCTAGAAGAATGAGGTCCTAAAATACAAAAAGGTAAAATATCATTACAAGAACCAAGCAAGCATGCTCAAGGAGGTGAAAGAAAAGGAAATAAAATTGACAAAGGAAAAAATGAATGACATCATCCATCAACTTACAATAATGTAATGATGCATAACAACATATATTAAATGGGATAAACACATACAACAAGGAAAAATTCCACATGAAAGTACTACAAATTGAAGAAATGATAAAACATATAAAATTGACCAACCTCAAATATGAAAACCTAGCAATGTTAACTGCAAGGCAATCGAGGCCAAAACTGGAGAGGCAAGTCACCAACTCCTACCTCCTACATGAGGCAGAGTTCAATCTTCACAAGCAAACCAAGCAAAAATTAGAGATAGCTAATGGAGAGCTCAAGGCTCTCAAGAACATATTCAAAGATCAACGATTATTCATAAAGAACGTAACAAAACAAATGGTAGGCCATCAAGCATTTCAAAACACTATAAGAATGTTCAATGTTGAATGTAAGAAACTTGTAGCTTGGTTTGTGAATGTTAAGAAAATGTTTCAAACCTTTCCTTGCCCATGGGATCTAGCTATACTAGCCACTTTAGGCAATGCCACCTCGACCATCCATGATCCTCGGAGCATGGAGAAGAAATGAAGATATTGCTAGATGCCTTCAAATTATCTAAAGTAGTAGTAATAGCAATGGGCTAGTTACTAACCAGACTAAGGTAGGAGGAGCATCAGCAGAAACCATAAGAGCCTCCACCTCTTAACACCACCTAAAGCATCTACATTGGTCCATCATTATACATACTGGCTAGTTGATTATTGTTAAGTATTCAACTTTGTCAAACTTTATCATATTCATTCAAATAAGTTTTATAATATGGCACTCATATCTTGTTAAGTTCATTGGTCAATAAACTAATTCTATACTTCTTCCAAATTTTGTAAGCAACTTGGTTCCACTTTTATTCACTCAAGAATGAGTTTTTAGTGAGTTGTAATGGTATGATGAAATGTGAATATATAGCTATGTTGATGCAACATCATCGATGCATCCTTTTATGCATTGATGTAGTAATTTTTTGCCTATATAAACATGTATACCCATTACATTTATGGCATCTTTTGGTAGATAGCTGAGTCAAACTCTTGTAGTTTTTCTTCATGAAAGTTAGAATTTTTCTTCTCTAAGTACAGAATTTCATTCAAATACATCATGTACCTAGATACTTATGCATGACAAAAATAAAATCAAGATTGGTTCCATCCATTACAACACTTGGATTAGCATTTAGTTTACTTTTTAGCACTTTACTTTTTTTTTTTACTTTCCTATACTTAGTAATTAAATATTTCATTTCATGATAACACTTGAGCACGACCCCTTTGAGTATAATATATTAATGTTTAGTAATCCCAGTAGTGGATACTTGGTATGCCTAGTAGTAAACACTTTTAGGATGTGTATGGAAAGTAAAAATAGATTCTCAATGCTTAGGCTAGTTTAGACCTTTTTTATGTTCTTAGTTAATTAGTTTAATATTTTAATACTTTTATTTTTTTTAATATTTTAATATTTTAAATAATAATGAAATCATCCTACACCCCAATCACACCTAACCATACCACTTAAACCAACATAAGTTATGATTGGGAAGACAAAGATCAATGATCTCACATTTATTTTTTTAGAACATCATGCTAGCCCAAGTCCACAGAATTTGACTAGATTACACATAAACAATTGTGATCTACATGGTTGGGCATAGGATCTACTTTGCCACTCATCATTCCATCTTATTTTCTTATAATTGGGGAAAGGCAATGAGAGTTAGAAAATCTGGTCTTTCTCCAAGTGCATATGAGCTTGAGTAAAGTCCTTATACTAATCAAGCAATGCATTTAACAAACAACTTACTTGTTCTTTATCATCTACTTTCTCACCTCCACATTCTAGTTATAATATAATTGATTTCATATCCTTAATATAATTCTTTAATTGTTTATCTGTCCTCATTTTCATTATTCTTAACTTAAGAAACAAATAATCTTTCCTAGCTCTATCTAAGCTACCAAACATTTGATATAAGTATTTTTAAACTTTTACAATTGCTTGTATTCTATAAATCAGGTGAGATAATTCTTCACGAACACTTGTAAATATGATACTTAACGTCATATCATTTTGTTCTCTTTTCCAGTCATCATCAAGTCTGAAGTTAAGATTGGAAACAATATGTCATAGTTGACTTGGATGTAAGATTATCCTCATTCTTTGTGCTCAAGACTTGTAATTCTTCATCAAAGGCTTCTATGTGTCTATTATGACAATCTTATTCACCAATGATCTTAGGAAGTTCTTTTCTTCTTCCATTAGTGACATGATGTACATAGAATTTGTAAGATCATCTATATTCTCACCTTTGTTTTTCTTGGTAGAATCTCTTTCATTATTTTTCCTTTTACCTTCCCCTTGTTCTAATACCATATTAAACTTAGTTGACAAATAGCATAAATCTTTAAGAAGATAAAAGTTTTGAATTTCTTACAAGATTTAATAATTCAAAATCTTTAACTTCTTGGCACTATAATTAGTAACTTGTAATTCTTGAAATGATATATATGTAAAAAAAATTTGGACGTTTTGATCATAATAGGTGGTTGCTCTCCTGTTACATTCTTACCTTTTCTTTACTTACTTACATACAACTAGGTACTAGCTAGACCTTTAACTTGACAAAGAGTTGCAACTCATTTTTCAAATGACATAACTTAATACACCCTTAGTTACAAATTATACTAAATAAACCAAAAAGACTTATGAATTGACTTAATGACTTACAAATTGACTTACAAACACTAGGTAGTAAACACTTAACTTGATACTATAATTATGAGTTAAAACATTGTATGAATTAGTTTCTAACATAAACCACTAGCAAAATATATTATTAACATAATGTATTAAATATGTTTTTATGCTTAAAAACCAAACATAAGAAAATAAAATACAAACCTAAGGTCCTAAGTTCGAAACACAAAATATGTTACATAATAGAAGAAAAGAAACATGAACTAATAGTCTGTATATGCAATCTATGAATAGATTATCAAACATCTGGAAAGCTTGTGAAAAGAGGGTTGAAATACTTTGTTAAGTTCAACTGAAAAAATTTTAGAGGTTTTTCTTTATGAAACAAAATAAAAAAACCATTTTTGTAACAAAAGAATTTGGAATTCCATCAATTTTGACTTGATCATTTTTTTAATTATGTTTTATTATGTTGTGTGCTTCTTAATTATATGCCCCGATTAACATCAAAACTAGAATTAAACTAGGGAAAAATATAAAAAATCAAATGAAAGTATATCTAACTAACCTAGCCTCCTCTATCCCTCAAGACCAACAAAGGATAGTATAAGTATAATACCCTAGATATTATCTAAGAGAGTTGTCGCTCCTTGAATTTGAACTAAAAACAAATTGGTGTAGTTGTTAAATTTTATGACAAAGAACTTAATGAGATAAGTTTTACCAATCCTACTACATTTGGTCATGCTATTTTTACTCTTTTCTTTTTTGGGCATATATTGGCATGGTGCTAAAACTTTATTTCAAGATATTTTTGCTAGTATTAATCTTGAACTAGATGCCTAAGTGGAATTTCAAAGACAAAGTGTCTATAAGTCAATTTTGATTCAATTTAGGAAAGCTCTTTTTATGTTCTTAAAAAAAATAAGTAGATCAAATATCATTTTCTTTTTCTCATTATAATAATAATTATTACAATTCAAATTTGAGTTTTGTTCTTATCATCCTTTAATGAAAATCATTATAAAAAGAAAATGAAAAATTTAGGAAAAAGTTTCTTTTTTATTATGACATTATGAAACTAAAGCTTTACTACAATTGAAGACCCATAAGAATTATTTGACAATTATTACATTTTCATAAAAAATAAAAACAAACTCTACAAATTGACCAAGCACCAATGAGGATAACAAAAACATATTGCATAAATTGTTTGCTGCAACATTATAATGTTGTCTCAAATAAATAGGTAACACTCAAAAGAAAACACATGCAACTCATTCTCAAAAGCTTCCAACTTGTACAACCTACTAGCGTGCTTTTCCTAGGGAAGTTAAATCCCTCTTCCAATTTTAATTCTAAGATGATTAATTTAAACAAAACATGCTAATGGCTGTCCAACTCTTGATTGGAATAATAGCTAAGGATAATGAGCTTTTACATCTAGTGTATTACATTTAATGTGATGTGAATAAAATTGTTCTTCACTTCTTTTTTATACCATAACAATGCTAAAATCAATTGTTTAACTAACTATGAATATGCTAATGTGATATGAATAAAATTATTTTTGCCTTTTTTTTATACCACAACTATGCTAAAATCAATTGTTTAACTATGAATATCTTTAGGATTTTGCTACACTTCTTTCCAAAAAATAGTCATCTTCTCAACCATTGCATTCCTTAAGAATACCAACCGTTATTTTGTAAATCATTAAGAACTACTTTTAAAAAATGTGTCTTGCTATGAGATGTACAAGTTATGTGTATATAATGACCTAAACAAAAAGCTACTACTTTTATGAAAGATGATAAATCCCATTCACATAATAATGTTGAATAAAGTGTTGCATCGCATTAACTAATAGAGGAAAAAAAGTTTTTTGCACTCTTTGAATATCTTTCCAACATTTAGACCAAGCCCCCAAATAACACATTATGACAATTTTAAAAATTTGTTTTCAACTTTCCATGATAAAAATCCTAAATCCTTGCACTTCTTTTGAAATCATACCTACCCTCCTACCCTTGAAACTTGTTGCTGTTTTTCTTTTATGCACTTCTTCCACCCATATTTGCACTTGTTGCTGTTTTTCTTTTATGCACTTCTTCCACCCATATTTGCACTTGTTGCTGTTTTTCTTTTATGCACTTCTTCCACCCATATTTGCACTTGTTGCTGTTTTTCTTTTATGCACTTCTTCCACCCATATTTGCTCATTTCACATCTTTAAAAAAATCTCTTATTGAAATCATACCTAGCCTTGAAGCTTGTTGCTGTTCTTTGCTGTTCTTCTTTTATGCACTTCTTCCGCCCATATTTGCTCATTTCAATAGATCCCATATCTTTAAAAAAATCTCTTGGTAACTGCAAATTCCAATTTTTAATTATAACATTATTACACATTGATTGAATGCGTACAGTCTTGTATTGTGCAATAATATTAGCTATTATTTTTCACCATAAAACATTAACCTACTAATAAAACTCTTTAAATCTCTAACTCAGTGTGATTCTAGTGAGCCATCCATCCCTCGCACAATTAATTTGCTGTGCTTCAGTTTGACGAGGATTAAAAATCACGTCGCACTCGACTTTCTACGGCTTTGGCAGTCGCGAATCGTATTACCGTGTACATCACAATGCTGCAACACCTACTGTTGCCCAACCGTGTACTATGCATCTTGCAGGTTTAAAGCATACATTTTCCTTCTATGCAGACTAATTTATGAAAAAATAAACGGTATAATACGTTTTCCAAATCCAATCTTCGTTCATGTACCCGTCAAACTCCTTGCTTGTTTAACCACCGTCTCCAGGCGGTTCCCAGTTTCAGGCCTCCATACCAATCACTTGTGCATTGCCTCATTTGCGGTTCATTCGGTCCAGCTCGGCGTGTCACAAAAACGCTTTGCATAAAGACACATAACAATAAATTACGATTGTCGAGTCACGACGCATGCGCGCTGCTGTGCTGTTGCTGATTATGCACCTCTCTGTGCCAGGGAGCGCACATTGCCCAGCGCCACATATCTCCATTCTGTGCGCTGTAACCCATGCCTGCAATATGTATTGCGGGCCAGACTGGCCGCACGAGTCTCCCACCTAAACAAACATTATTTCCAAACCCCTCCGGCCTCAAACTGGGCATCCATATTTACAACTCTCGTATATCGCCCTGGTGCTCGCAGACTTCTTGCAGTGAAATTTTTTTTTAATCCTTCCTTGGAACCGGGATTGCTACCAACTGCATATTTCGCTTAAAAATCATTCTCCCCGTTGAATGCTCATAAGCTCCATTCCATACCAACAGCGGATGATTGCTCCGTCCCTACGCATTGTCCCTCACTGCAAAACCCTTGCACGAAACACGGGATTTCTCATTGAGTGTCCTCGAGAGACGATCAGTGTAACACGTTCAAATCACATATCTAACGTTTCAACGAAACTCCCACAAATCTTTCTTGAGCCCTGTTCGTTCATCCCCTATTTATCCAAGACTTTAACAGAGCGCTTGCATGTATTCATTATGCCCCCGTTACAAGCGCCATATGCGGAACACAAATTCTCCTAAACATCAAAGGCACAGATCACACAGTATGGGCGATTCCCCTCTGTTGAACGGCAAACCACACATCACATTTCTGAACTGAGTAATCGAAATTTACATCACAACACATATACATACATACATATGTATCTATTTATATCATGTACAGGCGCCGTGCCCTGCTGCGAGAGCCTGTACAGAGCATCACCAAAACACAAACGGAGAAAGGCCGGACTGCCATCAGACCAGGGTTTTGCAGGAGCGCGACACAGGGTCCCACATAGCCGGAAGTAGGAAACGCCGGCCGTTGGCACCGTGAGCATTGTAACTCGCCCCCGTTACGGAGTCCGTCAGCAACTTGCCAGGGTAACCGGGATACGCGCCGGAGCCGTAACTTCCCGTACACGCCGACACCGCCTCCAGGGGGGCCAAAGCGTCGCCCTGAAAGTAGCCCGTGTTGAAAGGATTAGTCACCGTGTGTGCCAGCTCAGCCGCCACGTTGATGACCATGCCATCGGCGCCCACGTCGGCGTTGGGTGCCACAAGCGGTGCTCCCTGGGGACCGTACGGCGGTTGGTGGAATGGCCACGCACATGTGCCCGGGCACTGCGTCTCCGAGTTGCCCACCCACGCAAACGGCAGAGCGCCGTGGCGCGTACGCACCGTGTCGTGGAAACCGCAGGCACTCATGCAGAACTGCTCCACGCCCACGTCCGTCGCCGTCAATACCAGAAATATGGAGTTGCTGTGCGCCGGCAGCCGTCGCGACGCCACCGCCCGGGACACCAGGCGTGCCACGTCGGCGCGGCGTAGGAGCTTGCCCAGCGAGTAGTTCTCGTCCAGTGCCTGCACACCAAGTCGTGTGTGCGCCACCGACGACGACGATTTTTTAGCGGCGTCTTTGTAGGCGGCCGTGGTGTGCCACCACGCGGCCACCGACGGCGACGGCGATGACGGGCCCGCAAGCGACGAAATGAAGTCGGCGATGATGGCGCGCTGAGACGCCGTGAATTTGCCGTACCAGAGAACGTGGACGTCCACGGCAGGAGTGGCAGTGGTGAGGAGGAGCGGTCCGTGGTGATAGGTTAACACCAGCGGCTCCTCTTTCACCAACGCTCCCTCCGCCACCGTGGCCACCAGTATGAACAAGCCCCCAAACAACAGAGCACCTGCCGTTGTCATGGCGTTTGCTGAAACCCTCCCCGACTAGAGACTAGCGATATCCTAAAATTTGAATAGGCAGGGTATCTATCTACTACGACCGCAGAATAAGAAAACGGATGATTCTGTGTTGTGTTCGGAGGAAGGCGATGAGAGGGCCCTTTTATAGAGCCTCTCCGAGAGTGTGAGAATGGAGATCTGCAGAGCGGAGGCAATGTGGTTGGGCGACAGCCAAGCGCAGCTGAGCGCGTTTAAACAAGATGGCTTCCGGAACACTCTTGCTCTCGTAGCAGCGACGAGACGTGGGTTAGTAGTTTCCGGGTCAGTAAACAATCGTGTTTAAACTTTAAATAATGCAAATTTTCAACGCCAACTTTCCGAGCCTTCCTAGTCATAGATACAACTGTGCAGGATAAAAAAGATTAACTAATTTAGTTTTCAAAAGGTGGCCCTGTCCCGTGACCACTTTTATTGTTATTTTTCTATTTTTTATTGTTAAAGATATCATTATTCCTCCCGAGCGTCCCCCGATGTAGTAAAAAAAACAACTCGGTTTCAAACACAGCACAAAATTGGCGTTTAAATCGCTCGTGCGCAGTCCGAATTCCCCGAGAAAATCTGCATTTTGTCAGTTTCCTTACCTCGAAAATTTTGTCGTTCAGCTATTCAAAAACATTAGTTATTTTGGCTACTCTCTCCTAAAAACGCCGCATGTTTTAGGGTAAAACTCTGGGTTGAATGTGGATTACTGCTACGGCTAGCCTGAAAAGACCCGGCGATGGGTTTTGCGCCCCAGTTGCATATCTCAGAATGTACACGCACAAGTACCGTTTAGGCAGCGCTGTTTCCCGTTTATTATACTGATCTGTGGCGTTCCAATCTCCGATATGAACTGAAATGGAAGGCGCCTACGTGTGCCAGAGAGAAGATGAGTAAGATATTTTGTGTGGCCAAAGCCAAAGCAAATTACAAAAAATTACAGTAACGGTATAGAGTGGCTTCCTGGACACTGCGGCCAACACGGCCGGCATCCGGCGTGGTGGGTGCTACGTAAACAGGTGATGCCAATGATGGCGTGCCAGGGGGACTTTAATTATGGCTCTCTCTGGTCCAGAAATAATTTCAATGTATGTGTATGTCGCGTTGAGGAAGCCAGCTAGCCGCAGGCCCGCAGCTCCAGACAGCCGGCACTGTGTATTCCTGTATGTTAAGTTTTTAACCGAAATTTGTGCACGTACCCAAAACGCATTTACGCGATACTGCTTCTACCTATTAATATCTTATGTGGGCAGAATCTCAGCCATGCTTGAATCCCTTACGCAAACCCGTCTAGACGAGTGGTCACGTCATGTTTGCTTTCTGCGACTAGCGCGCCCCGTACAATCATCTCCCGTGGGTCCCTTTGTCTACGTTGGATGGAAAAATTAGGCGTGGTGGGGCCCGCGGCCTGGTAGATCGTGCCAGTTCAGATGGCAGGAGCTGCCAATTTGCGGTACCGGCCACGTCGTTCCCGAGGATGGTCCAGACGCATCATGGCCCACGTCGCGAACTCGCGATGGTCATGGACAGAGGGCCGAGGAGAGGTGTTGGCAACTGGGCAAATGGCGGAGTTCTGACAGAGCACAAGAATCAAACGTTTTATTCCCGCATGAAAGCCACCATCGACGACGATTTCTCCATACTAAAACATTTAAGCGCGTGTCAACTCCATGTCGATTTGCAGCTTGAACGTGGATGCCGGCTTTCATAAGTATCCCAATTGAAAAACCTTCGCGTGGATTCAGAGTCTCGTTGAGGGGGACTTTGTCTGATAATGTTGACATTGGCGAGGTGATTAGAGTTGCTCAAGACTTTTCAAGACCTCACATGGCAAATTTGAGGACCTTTTTAACATGGACATGGGTGACTCGTCCCTACATCCTTATCTTCTAGTGCTGGATTTCAACATGTAGGTATTGTCTTTCATGATATTAGTCAATTGCAAAATCATGATAAAGCCATGTGACTAAGATGATGAACGATTTCTCTTCGATCCTATGCATTGAAAAATGTTGCGTTTTCGGTGAAATTAAGAACATGCCTAGAGTATACATGATTTCCGAATGCCATTAATCATTGATGAAATGGTTGAGTTACTGGTGCCAAACTTGTACCATGTTTCAACCTTTTCCGCCGGGTATACTCAAATCATATACATTGCTTAACGGCGAAAAAGAAACTCTATAAACAATAAGAAAATTCAAAATTCTAGGAAACTTGAACCATCTGGATTCAAATTCGCAAGAGCACCACGAAATCACAAACTATGGGGAAGAAGCCCATTACCCACGGATACACCATTTTGCTGTTATTATGGGAGTGCAAAAACAAATTTACATTTAACTAGCTTGATCATCCAAAACGCAAGCTTGGCAGGACGAACCGAGAACGTAGAAAATCCCGCGGACTGTTGGAAGTTGGACCGAGGAAATTATTTGCTGGTCCCTAGCTGAGCTGGCACTTTGCAGAAAGCATCCCATGTTGAGACGGCGAAACCAAAAACAAAATTGCAGGACCCACAAACTCCCAATTTCTGGTGCGGTACAGTGCTGTCCAGCCACTTAACATGAATTCATTATTTATGTGCAACGGATAAATAGAAGGGAAAGCGAGGCCTCCAAAATCCAATTTCCGAGCAGCTGCGATGGTGACGGAGAGTTGGCAACTTATCGATGGCGAGATTATTTTATTACAAAATAGGGGAGGAATGCGATAATTCAAAGGTTGCATCAATGAATAAGTACGTTCGGCGTGCTACACTCTTTATTGCCACGTGGAAAATGGGGTAGACTATTGTCGCGCAAATTATTACCCTTTGAACGTTGAGTTGGATCACTGTATGGACGGGTGGGAAATTTTGCTCGGCCCTCTGCGGGCGCAACAAATCATTTAATTAGTATATTACTCGCAAGCGTCGACGTCTACGATTATTTCAAGCGCTTGTCCCAAATACATACGACAAGGTTAAGGATGTTCGCATTGAATGGGAATATTGGGTACAGCCATTGTGATTGCCCGGAAAATGAGGATTGTACCATAGATTTTTTTTTTTTAACTATAGTAAAGAAAGCCTGCAATCGTAGGTGTGCGGGTGAAAAGGACTGAAGAGACTGACAGCATTTTAAGACCTTAATGTATTTTTCGTGATGAACAGTCAATCATGGTAAAAATAATACTGGTAATGATTTCCCAGACGATTTCGTATCACCTACATTAATCATGATCCATAATAAATTCGCCGCAGCGCAAAGGGTGTTAGCACCTGACAATCATTTTTTTTTTAATTTTCTTTCAATAGAAAAGCACCCTAGAGACGTTTCTAAGTCTTTTATGTAAAATGCAGAACGTTGCTATCACGTTGAATTCTGTCACCAAAACGTATCATCCAAAACAAGTTTTTACCACCTAGGGTTTGGCCTATCCTAAGAGAAAAATTTGTCACTCAACAATACAGCATCAGCTTCATACCATAAAAGTCGTGTTCTGCCCATGCGCACCTTACCGAAAATTTCGAAAGGGTCAAAAAGGTTGTGGAAAAAACGCGTACCTGGTCCGCTTTTGTCATGGAATGGCCACCGAACACCATAATTCGAGGGAAGTAACGAGAGCATGGGACCATTAGATTGGCGTAGTTGATGATAGTGAATTAGCGATGGGCAAAGGCTGGAAGCGATGAGGATAGTGAAATCACCTCAGGGGTACAGCAGGAGAATCAGATATTCTGGATGGGCCAAGGAGGTCACATGCATGCATGAAAGGTTTTATGTTATTTCCACAAGTCTACGTCTAGGTTGTTGAATGTTGAATATACATACTACGTATGTTTGAAATATCCTATACGTCTTCTGTTTCTGGTGCAAGTTTTGGGAATGCGGAGAGACTTAAGACTCGCGGTTGGTTTGCTTGGAACGGTCTCTCTCAATGCTCAAATGTACCTTCAATCATTGATGACACAGCTTGTAATGTATCTGATCCTAAATAATATCCGACATTCAAACTCGGTCCTCTTTTCAATGCCTCTACATTGGCAAGGCCTCTGCCCAAGTGGCCATCCCTGTTCACAACAACTTTCTAGGCTGTCATGTAAAATTGAATTTAGAAACTAAATGATGCCGTTCCTCGGCATCAAAATTGATTAATAAAAACAAAATCCCTAACTTTGAGGAGAAATGCTTAAAAATTTTGGTTGGTTACACTCCATGTACTCCCACTATCTTTTAACTTTGTTAACGATAAGAACATTAAAAATCTTTTTATGCAATTTATTTTTAATAATTTCTTATCTAATAATAGTTGCAAATTCTTGTATATTCTCACAGATATTTGTTTCACGAATACCATTCCTCTGACCTTTTCATCATTATCCTTTTCTCCTTTTCACCTTACACACTCTTGATATAGTTACAATGCACACATAAATCATCATAAGAAACTACAACTACCTATGGCATACACATTTTTTTGTGACATAAAATAATATTCATAAATGTATTTTCTAAGTTACTTTAACCATACATATAATAACTCAATATTCCATGTCTTTTCAGTATTTATGAAGTATAAACTACTACCTAACAACATTTTTAAATTTATGCTTTATTGTTTTGATAACACTTCAACCTATGAGCAATGTAAAATATAGAGAAAGTTATGATATATGAAGCCCAAAGTAAAGCCCAATCTCCAAACTTAACATTACACATTTAGTGATACATTCTCCTCACTCTATGTCACACCTCGTAAATTGAACAAAAAAATTATAGAGGGCAAAACAAACATTTTTACTACATGCTTAAAAACTCAAAACATCAAAGATAAGGATATTAAAGAAGCAATCATCTAAAATAAATATTATACCAAGATACGGTTAGTACATCAAAAGTCCTATCTATCAAACCAAGGTTGGCATTTATAAAAAATATACCTTGTATGCTAAACTTTTTAAATCCAATTTTTGTTGAAATAGTGAATGAAAAAACAATCCAACAAAATAAAAGCCTTAATAATTATAAGTTAACAATGAATAATAATATCAAATAAAAAATATTTATATTATAAACTATGTTTTTGTTCTTGAGGGCTTCTTTTTTTAGGAAAACATAAAAAGCATGTATTAGCAAAGGAAATAAACTATTTACATCTATGATACCAACAAAAATAGGTTGATGAGTGGCGAGGTACCCCTACACTCAACCATACGAATACGAGCGTGCACGCGCGATCCGGTCGAACTCCGCAGACTAAATGCCTTAACGCCACAAGAAACACTTGGGGTTAATCGTTCGTTGTCTTCCCAGGCTTGCTTGTAAGTGTCACGGTGTATGGTTAAGCAAGTCTGAGGTATGTGATTTTTTTGGTATTTTTCGCTTTATCTTCTATGCTATCAGAGGAAAGGGTTGAGAAACTAAGCTAACTCTAACTAATGTCCTAAGTCTAAATTAACTAGCGTCAGCATCCGTTCCCACTTACCGGACACACCCTGAACTATGCAACTGTGGCTTACCAAACGCTAATCGTTACTGGGATCACCACACGTAACGCAAGTGCTCGAAGTGGTCGTACTGAGGCACCTATTTAGCTTAAGTGTGATAAGCAGCCGATTCCTTAGCTAGCCGTACACACCCGTGGGTGCTCGTAACTAAGTCGTACTTATCACACGTTCTAGCCTAGCAATGAGTAGCCGATTCCTTGACTAGCCGTACACATTGGACTACCACTGGGATTACCAAGCGCAGAATCCTGGAATACGCTACTGGGTTACCAAGCAGCCAATGCTCGTAATCAAGTCGTACTCATGCGTTGCGACAAGCAGCCGATTCCTTGACTAGCCGTACACGTCCGTAGACGCTCGTAATCAAGTCGTACTTGTGCGCACTAGGAAAGCAGTAAATAAACAACAATAAAACCATGTACTGCAAGGTTTATCCAATCAAGTTCGTCTTTATTGCCGTACACAACTTGGGTTCAGGTTACAAGCTGCTCGAATAAAGAGCCGTTCACTCTAGGACTCCTACTGCGGGCACATGGGAAAAATTCTAACTCTGGAGTGATCAATCTGCCAGAGCTTCGCTACTTCTAGCCAGGATTGGGAAATGAAGGGAGTGCCGCCTCTTATTTATAGATATGGCGGCGAACCGCGATATCGCGTACGCGATATCGTAGGGGAAGACGCGATATCGCGGCACATGCAGGTCACGTCTCATCATAGGTGATCTGGTTAGATACTAGCATCTAAGCAGGTGATGAGTAGCAGGTATCCTTTACACCTAACTATATGAATCACAAGCGTACACTAGCAATTCGATCGAATTCCATAGACTTAGTTACCTAAGTGGCCAATATTCCTAACTAGTGAATCGTGTAGTTGCAAGGTCATTGTCTTCTTAATCCATACTTGTATTTATCTCTGTGTATGGTTAAGTGTGGTTAAAGCATAAGGTCTATATTTTTATAATTATTTTTAATATATGTTTTCTCCTAATGGCAAGATGATTGAGTAAAGGTTGAATGATTAATTATCTAACTAATCAACTAGTTCATTAACTAACTACCCTAATGTGGTGTATATGTTTCCATGTGGCTTACACATCTCGAACTAGTATTAGCACTACTAGGTTACCAAGTGGCTATTGCTAAGCTTTACTAAATACCCACTACTAGGATTATCAAGCATTAATACATTATGCTCAAAGTGGTCGTACTCACATATTTATGATTAATTATATTAACTAATTAATAACATAAATGGAAAGTAAAGTGATGAACAGAAATAGTAGACTATTCTAAGTGCTACAATGGATGTAGGAAATCTCAATTTTATTATCATTCATGCCAATTTGTTTAGGTACATAGGTACTTGAATAAAACTTCGTATAATCTCATATATTTACACTATGGGCACTCAAAGGGAAAATATTCCATCTCTGTAAGAAGAAAATTGTAAGATTTCAGCTAAGACTAAGACCAAAATGTGTCCTAAATGCAAGAGTACATGCATTTATGTAGGTGGTAACTACATCAACATCAAAGAGGCACCATCTTTTGGGTCTTAATTACAACTCCCCTTTCAGGTCTTGATATAGTAATAATAACACTTATTATGAAGAGGCACCATCTTTGTTATGCAATAGTATCATTTAGAAATGGGGATGTGATAATCTACCCCCCTTAGGTTTCGTTTGTCCTTGAATGAGTCCATGTTCACTATCTCCTTTCAACGTAAATGCTTCTGTTATGATCCTATGCTCCAATAATTTGACTTCTCCTTTGAACTTGAAGTTGTTTCTTGCTTATTCTATAAACAAAATATATGTGAGAAAAATTTTATATGAATATTAAATATTATTTTATTAATACTTATCTCATTTTCTAAGATAATATCAAGAAATGAATTAAAGATCTACCAATTGTTAATCACTAGTCCTAACCAGGGTCACACAAAGCGCAACTCAAATCTGGTTATCCAAGTGAAGGCAAGACAAATGCTTTATTCCCAATTTTCCATCTTCTTAAATATTCTACTAATCTAATTGAAATATAAATTGAACAATGAAGAAAATAATAAGATCATAAATAAAAGTAAGGATGAGATACTTCTTGATCTTGATCAACCTTATGAATTTTTGGAAGTAATTGTAATTCTGCCATAAGTGGTATATGATCAAATCATCTTATTCAGGATGGAAAAGCTTGATCTTGATTCTTCTCAAATTCTTCTTTAAAAATTAACTCTAGTAATTTGGTAACTTGGGTGAATCGAACATCGTACTAAATATAATCCAAAGTTTCAATGAAGAATGCTGTTGATCCATCTTTCTTAATCATAGTATAGAAATTAATAAAGTGTAGTTCTTGATAAGTGATATCCATCAATGTCATCTGTTCCTGAATTCTGGAATTCGATTTATCTACTAAAGATTCAAAGTAAGCAGAATATGCATTGGTGATGAGCAGCGAGGTACCCCTACACTCAACCATACGAATACGAGCGTTCACGCACGATCCGGTCGAACTCCGTGGACAAGCTAGTTGTGGCATCTAAATAGTTACACGTTGATCGTAGTTCGCTGTCTTCCCACCTGGACTAGTATTTGCTTTGTCACGTATGGTTTAAACCAAAGTGAGGCGTATGATGTGATCCTAAACTAGTGCTACTCCTAGAGACAATGGAACATAATCTTAATTAAACTAATAAGCAATAGAAAATGAAGTCTAAGCTAGCCTAAGTGTGATGAGCATCCGTTCCTTAATCATCCACACACATCTTGGACCTCGTGCATGACTACTACTGGGATTACCAAGCGTAGATCCTAGGTATGCTACTGGGTTACCAAGTAGTCACACTTAAATGCTCGTGACTAAGTCATACTCATTCTGCATTTAACAACAGGATTAGTAAATGATGATAAAGAAATATTAACTAAGAAAACAATAAATAATAATAACAATTAAATAATTAAACTAAGTGAATGCTACAATGATGAAGTAATCTAGATCTTTATTGTCGATCATGTGCGTGTCCAAGTACGTCACACTCAAATAAAGGTTCTGTACAATTACAAGCATCACACTATGGGCATTCATTTAGAAAATATTCTTACTCCTACGGAAACAAAATGCAAGGGCTTCACTACAACTACTAAAAAGATGGATAAATGAGGCAGAAGGCCCTCTTATTTATAGGCCGAGATAGGTGGCTACGTAAACGGGGCCACGTCAACATAG
Organism: Gnetum montanum; assembly: GCA_015680685.1. Classification (NCBI taxonomy): domain Eukaryota; kingdom Viridiplantae; phylum Streptophyta; class Gnetopsida; order Gnetales; family Gnetaceae; genus Gnetum; species Gnetum montanum. The sequence continues at coordinate 82,323 of MNCI01023384.1, read as the reverse complement.
GAAAGCTGCGTCGACGGGGCTGCGTCAACGCGGCCGCGTATACGAGGCCCCGTACACGCGGCCTAGTTGATGCATTGACTATATAGCGCTTCATCAACTGGCTAATGGAATTTCATGTTGAATTGATAAAAGCATCTTCTTCAAATTAGGTTCATCTTCCAAAGATTCTTTTACATATTCATATCTTAAGAATTGATAAACACCACTTTCAACTTTTGCATTGAAGTCTCCACAAAGAATAAATGAAACTGGATCAACATAATTTAGAAATAACTTATTCTTCAAACTTTCCTCTATTTACTTAATCAAGTATGCTCCTTAGCATAGTATAACATCTGAACATGTTGGCTTAGCAATTAAATGTGTGTTAGCCACACATACACATTTTCCTAATAAATGGACTTTTAGAATCATTGCCAAGGCTATGTGATTTTTCAGAAATTTTGATTGTGCTTTCTTTTCCATCACTTGAAATCTTAGAATTTCAAAAATCACATTTTCTAAACTCTATTCAAATCTTTGTACCAATTCAAACTTAGCTTCTTTATAAAAGGTCGCACAACTATCCATCATGTGATTTCTACAATATGTTAATTTGCATAGCTCAAAAGAAGAACTACCATAAGAACCTTTTTGCCTTAACGAAGTCAAATTCTCATAGACAATGATATTGTAGCACAAGCTACATCATTGCATATGCAATATCGTAGGATGCATACCAGCCTATAAATACAACAATTAGGTGCACAAATCCAAATAAGTTTCATTCCATCCTTAAGTAGATTCTTACAATTTCGTTTCATAGTTTTAGCGATAGAGTGAATGCCCACAGTGTGGTGTTGAGCAGTTGTACAGAATCTTTATTCAAGTGAAGTGTACTTGAGCATAGTTTATGTTTAGAAATAAAGATTGAGATTGCTTTTTATCATTGTAGCATCCACTTAGTTTTACTATTTTACTTAGCATAGTTTTTTCTATTTTCTTAATTTAATCATTTACATTTCCAAGTAATTTACTTACTTTTTCATTAGTAAAGCAAAATGAACATAACTGGTTTCGAGCATTTAAGTGTAATTGTTTGGTAATCTCAAGAGTGTTATTGGTTACTTCGCCTAGTAGCATAACACTTGGTAACCTAGTAATGGTTACATGAGCCCAAGGTGCGTACAATAAGCCAGGACTAGATGCTCATTACTCTAGACTAAAGTAGATTTACCTTACCATCATTACTTAGACTTAGGACTAAATTTTATTTCCAATTATGTTTATCGCTAGAAGTAATCAGGGCCTAACAACATCAATTATCATATGCCTCACTTTAAACTAAACCATACATGATAATGCTACTGCTAGTCCAAATGGGAAGCTAGTGTCATGCTATCAATGCTTAACAATCTAAATGCCACAACTAGTCCCATCCACGGAATTTGACCGGATTGTACATGAATACTTGTGATTCATATAGTTGGGCGTAGGGGTACGTGCCACTCATCACTTATAAATACCTTTGTATCCCATTTTTTTCAAATCCAATTAGAATTAGTATAGAAATTCCCATGGCAAGACTTTTTGTAGGCATAAAACATTAGCATCCAAATCTTGTAACTTTGCTAAAATGCGTGGATATCAATATGCATGCCAATCCAAGTCCATTGTGAACATAGCAAATGTTGTTTCTCGCTAGCTAAGGATCTTGCAAGCATGTTGTATGTTGCAACTTTCATTCTCATTATTGGATTCTCTTTTGAATCATTTTTCTTCATGGGTATCATACATCTTGTGGAAACAATATTTTAAGTCTCCATGTTGTTCTGTTATATGATTTGATTGTAAAAACGAATTAATATATCTTTTCTTAATCATTAAAGATTGTTATGTTTCATCAATTAATTAATTGATTTGCTACATTAAGTTTAGAAGGGTGAAAAATGTTGAAAATGTCTATTCATATGTTGAAAAATGACATCATATGCTTGAGTTATGCTAAAATTAAACTTTAAGGGTGTCGATGGACTATATCAGGAAAGAGGTGAAAACTAATTTTTGGGGTTTCCTATAATGGTTTTGACTTCACCATTGTGCCATAAAGGTTAAAAACTATAGGAAACAACTCTTTACTCTTTGTTCGTTAAAAAAGACTTCTAGAATCAAATGTTATAATTCTTGAGGTCTAATACGTTTGACGTGAAAAATGAGGCTTATTGAAAGGTCACCCATCCTACTACTCTAGAGTAAGCACCCTTAATTACATAATTCTTATCTTACCTACTACCAATGCGTTAAATTCTTTTTTTTTTAATATTTTATTTTTACTACGTTGCAATCTTTAAACTAATGTTTCAACGGATGAAAATTTTAAATTCTTTGTTAATTGACCAAAATTTTGAACTTTCCGTCACTTGATGAAAAATTTTGATTTTTTTCTCAATTTGATGACCAAAGAATTTCTCCACAACGGGCGAGGTGAGAACGACGGGAGCATAGGCAACGCTGGCAGCCAGCCTGGACGATGATAGGCAGCGCGGAACGGTGTTAGGCAGCGGAGGCAGGGATAGCGGCGGTGGGTTTTGGCGTGAGTGGGCGGGCACTGGGAGTGGCGGACGGCGGAGGCAGGGGTAGCGGCGCTGAGCGTTGGCGCGGCGGGCGTGGCAAGGCGCTGTTCCAAGGCTGTGAAGCCCTTCTCAGCACCTGTGCAGCCCAAAACGGGGCAGGCGCGGCCCATCAACAGGGTCTGTGCGACCCTAAAAAGGCGCCAACGCGTTGCCGGCAACGGTTTTTTCGGCATCGAAGGACGCCGGAGGTGGCGGTGATCTGCGGTGGCGACAGTGTTTGCTAGGAGGGTTTCTACGGCCGATTGACCAACCGAGGAAACGACAGTAGCGGCGTTGCGAATTTGGACGACAACAGTGCAGCGCGCAGCGGCGGCAATTGTTTCGGGTAGCAGCGCGCAACAAATGAACGACGGTGGCCCTGCCCTGCCCTGCCGTGCCGTGTAGGCGAGAGCGTGTGGTGGCAGGGGCTGCGCAGCCACTGAGAACGGTACAGCGGTTGTAGGGCATGTTGCAGGAGGCGGACGGCGGCCCCAAGTCTGCAAGTGGCTGCACTTGCAGGGCTGGCGCGCCCTAAATTTTTTTTATTTTATTTGTTTTTTTGGTTTTTTGAAGGAGGGAGGGTTGGAGTTTGAACCCATAACCTTGCAAAACAACAAATTTAAAATAAAAAATTTTAAATTAATAAAATAATTTCTTGCTCTCTATCTCTCTCTTTTAAAATAATTTAATATTATGTTAATGTATGTATAATAAAAAACTTAAAATAGCAATATTTTTCAAACTATAAGTTGGATTTTGATGAAATTAGTACTATTGCAATTTTTTCAACAACTACTATGCATTGGACATAATCTTAGAGTTCAAAAATGAAGTTAAAATTTTTCAAAATTTTGAAAGATCCAACTAAGCTTATTCTACCAAAGTAATATTACCAAATTGATACATGAAAGACAATGATTTATAAACGACTCTAAGTTGCTTAGGATAGGATAAAAAGTTTCAACAAAACAAGATCAATTTAGGTCATGGTTATTAACTTTTTTAAAAAAACTTAATAATGACTTTTATCAATGATATCACAGCCTAGACGCAATATCGCGTACACGATATTGCAACCTGTCTCCTTATCTATAAATAAAAGGTAAATAGATTAGGTAAATAGATTTGGTAGGGAGTTTTTTGGAAAGTTTTCAGTTTTTAGTTTCAGTGTTAAGGTAGAGAGTTTTTGTCAGTTTTTCCTCTCAACCATTTCTCCCAGTGCACAATGTGATGATTGTAATTGTACGACATCTTTATTCGAGTGTGACGTACTTGGACATGCACATGACAAACAATAAAGATCGAGATTACTTCATCATTGTAGCATCCACTTAGCTTAATTATTTAATTGTTATTGTTATTTATTTCTTTCTTAGTTAATATCTCTCTACCCTTATCTCCTAGTAACGCGGAATGAGTACGACTTAATCACGAGCATTTACGTGTGACTACTTGGTAACCCAATAGCATATTTAAGCCATGCGCTTGGTAATCCTAGTGGTAGTCGTGTACGAGGTCCAAGATGTGTACGGATGATTAAGGAATGGATGCTCATCACACTTAGGCTAGCTTAGATTCTCCCTCTCTCTCTCTCTCCTAGTTTAGTTGATATTATTTTCCATTATTCCTAGAAGTAGCATTAGTGTAGGAAAACATCATACACCTCACTTTAGACTAAACTATACGTGACAAACCTAATACTAGTCTAGGTGGAAAGACAGCGAATTGCGATGTACGAGTAATTGTCTGGATACCACAACTAGTCCGTCTGCGGAATTCGACCGAATCGCGTGTGAAATGCTCGTATTCGCATGGTTGAGTGTAGGGGTACCTCGCCACTCATCATTGGCGTCATTGTCGGGGACGGTGCTAGTTATCTAGATTAGTTATATCATACAAGGTCGCTATATAGGAATTAATGATATATCTTTTAGGAAGAAATAATTACAAAAAGTCACATACAGATTCACACAATTTCACAACCATGCCTCTCCTACAAGACTACGATAATGCCACATCTAGTGAGGCAATTCATTGGACAACCAATGAATTATATGATAATAAATATTGGAGTACGCAATCCGAGGTGGGGGTTTCTTATAAACATAAATGAAGGCAGCATCGTTCCAACGCATGAAAGCATAACTTACTCGATGACGATGAACCTCTACTGGCCACTACAAGCCTAACGCAAATACAAGAGGCTGTTTGAATCTCCTATAGGCATCGTAAAGAGAGCCGCCTACCCAGGCTTGATTTAAACAACTTTCCCAATTTCTCAGGAGGCTATGACTTAGATCCGCAACAACATTTACAAGCCTTCTACGATGCCTATGCATGGAACAACATTGATAACGGTTGACAAAAACTCAAGCTCTTTTCTATAACACTCGTTGGCCAAGCAAAATTATGGTATAGATCATTAAAACCAAATTCAATTCGACGTTGGCCAACAATGGTAGAACTCTTTAACGAAAGATATCAAACTTACGCAAGAGTGTCAGCCTTGAGGAAATAAATCCAAGAGTGGAAATAAGCA
>MNCI01023384.1:44218-77106 GCA_015680685.1 Gnetum montanum | reverse complement strand
AAGAGCTTATTAAGCAGGTAGCAAAAGAAGAAGGAGAAATGGCTAGATGGGAGAGTGTTGAAAAACATCAACAGGACCAAAATCTCAACTTAACAGAGATCCATAATCATAAAAAGGAGAAATCAACCGATCTTAAGGAGGAAGAACCATCTTTGCCAGTACAACAATCATTAGAAGAAATCAAGGCAAAGATCAATAAGATGCTGGAATGGATGCATAAAAAGTGTGGGGAATATATCAATATTATTGGAGATAGAGTTTTGACAACCCGAGAAGCAGGACAAAATACCAGTAGACAATCAGAAAGAATGGATGAAGAAAACAAAAGCTCAACTGCCAATCATACGTATGAATGCAACATTTGCTTGTACGATCACCCCAAGGGCCAATGCCCAATCTTGTTACATTTATATGAGCATTGGGGAAGCACATTACACCCAGAGTTCGTACAGATATACTGTGTTCGATCACAGTGGCAACAAGCCCAGTCGTGGGGGAAGCCATCCCTAAACTGGAGACACCCTTCGTATCATCTGAATCCAAATGCTTATCTAGTCCAACATCTTGTTTCCCCAATTGTGTCAACATACTCTACCTTGCCGCATTATCATTGTCCGTAATACTATCAACCCATGTCCTCAACATAACCACCGCCTTGTGTATCTTACACTTTTCCTAAACTTCAACATTCTCATTCTTTTCCTCCTTCTACATTGCCACCAACTATTCCTGAAATGTCTGCACCACAACAACAACCCATGAACGTTACTTGTGCTACTATTGCCAACAGCAGTGAGAAACCTCCTCAACATCAAAGGCGTCCCTTCTTTAGACATGATCGTAAGGAGGAATAACACAGTTCCAAGGCCACTGCATTCTCCAACTCAGCATAAGTTCAACACTGTGGTGCATCCTTCTCCTCGAACCTAATGTCTCGTGTCACTTCATCAAGGTCACCAATTAACACTCCAACAACCATACGGCCCAATGAATATAGCCATGGAGGGCAACATCCCGATCTTTTCATACCATCTTACGGTCTCAAGTATCATAGTGGGTCAACATTTTACCCAGGAATCACATCTTATAAATTGCCCCACTATGCTTACTATAATCAGGTGTGTGAACCCGAATGGGGTAAGTATGACCAAGTTTCGATATTTCCAACATGCAAGGATCTTTCATTTATTAATCCTTGCCATGCTCAACCGTTTAGTTATGGGGGATATCCCCCATTCTAATAACAAACAGGATTAATAAATATTTTTCATTTTCTTTAATTTTAATTTTACAATTTTTTGTTTTTGAGTTTTTCATTTTTTAATTTCTTGTTTTATCTTTTTGTCTTTTTGTCTTTGTCTATTTTTATAAGTAATCTCATCTATGAATAAAACACTCATGTGGCTCGTTGGCTGAGGTGTGTTCTATGTTATTGAGTCTTGAGTGATCAATTATTTGGACAGTGAGCCCATTACACCCACTCATCCATTCTACAAATAAGAGGTTTTGTTCGAGGGTACAATGATATTCTTGACATTCTCAAAAACTTAAAAAGTAATTTTGTGTTCATTGTACCCAAAATGAAGGAGGATGGACCAAGAGGGAATAATTATGGTGTGACATCAAGGGGACTTGCGGATTCTCTTTGGTGACGTCTGTGAGAGTTATCACGCAACATTGTTGTACTAAGATCCTTCTAGATCTAACGTAAAATGGGAGTAAGAGTAATCACAAGGCATTCAAAAACCCAATGCTGTTCTAGGGGGTCCCATTGGAAAGAGATGCATCCATGCCTGAAGGTTTGCAGCTTCCCTGGATTTAGTATTCAAAAAAAAAAAAAAACAAGGAAAGTGCCACAAAGCAAAAATCACTCATCCCTTGAACAAAATGCCAAGTGATCGTACGCCTTGTTGTTATGGTACTCTCATAATCGCTCATCATGGGATGAAACAATGTGGTGTCACTAATCAAAGGAATGGACTTGATCCTGATCTTGGAACGACGGGTTAATGATACATTAATCACACTTTACATGCAGGATTCATTGTGCCCTGGGTTGGTTACCTCATGTCCCAATCTCTACAATCCCTTTTATAGTCCATCTCATCTTGCTATTCATGTAATTGTAGATCGTGTCTCGTATAGCATAGAATTCTTACCTCATTCCAGTGATACTTATGTGTGTGTGTTTTGTGGAACCAGTGTAGATTACATTTAACCCTTCTAGTGCCTACGGACACTTTTAAGTGTGGTTACGCAAGGGCATTATAGGTTGGAACCTGCTCTGGGGAGGACCCACTTGTTTGATTTTTGTAATTTGCACTCATAACACATCTTCCACACATCATCTATTGCCCTCAGCGTATTGTCAACAATATTCTTTCCCTTATTACTATTCCTCTAATTCAAACGTTCCTATGAACCATCACATAACCTTTTTCTCTTCCTTATCATCCAAGGTCCGTATTGATAAATTCCACACCATCATAATTTTCGTGCCTTTAGAACTAGTTGAATTACCCTAAAACCCTTTAACAACAGTCCAGATGTCCTTAGTTTCCATCGTTAATTTCAGAAAAATATTAAAAATTCAGTATATTCCCTAAGTGCCCTAACATCGATAGGCCGTGGTATCGCATACGCGATATCGCGTCCCAAAAATATATATATATACACGACCCCCCTACACTACTTAACATCATTTTCAACTATTCACATGGGAGAAGTCTTTCAAATTTCTCTCTATGACTTGTGATTGCGCGTCCCTTACTTTCATATCCATACCTCGCTCGCTGGTCCTTCAATTTTCATTTCGTTTGAACCTACTTGAACCTAGAGTGTTCAGCTTAGTCGTGGGGGAGGGGCACATGCTAAATAGCACATACTTTTTTTGAAATTTTTCATCACCCAAAGGACATTATCAAGGGTAATTAGTTATAAAATTAAGGATAAATGTGTCAAAAAAAATTTTATCTCCTTAGTTATACCGGGAAACTAAATTTGGAAATCACCTAAGCAAAAAGGATTCAATATTATAATCTTTCGAGGACATTTTAATTAACATCACATGGAGATAAAACAAATTCATTAAGGCAAGCAATAAGGTATAACCTAACTTTGGTAACAACCTTACTAACGATTGGCCTGTGTGATTGCAGATGGCTCTGAAATGCGGACAACAGGAAGGTCTTGCTCAAGGTGAGATTAAACGACCTAGGAGAGGGGAAGGACAAGTTCCTGTCGGACAACATGCAGAGCAAGAGGAACAATAATTTAGTATCCACCAAGAAGACCCTGCTACTGTACAATCAAGGTAGGCAAAAGGAGGAGTTGCTGTAGCATCTGAATAGGGGCGACATCTCATCTTGCCCCAGGATTGTGTTCAGGCCATCCATGAAAAGTCCACATTTACTATAGTGATTGTGGAATTAAACTTTGCATCTTTCGCAGAATTTGCTCTGGAGGCCATTAGGGATCACCTCAAAGGATCCCCATTATGGCCTACCCTCTTTCAAAGTGGTGCCTGATACTTAGGGGAAACGTACCAATTTTGGCACAACAAAAAACAAGGCACCACGGTTAACATTTGTGGTGTGATTGTTGATTTTTATATTCAAGCCATTTCGGAAGTATTAAACCTTCCAAATACAGGGCCAAAGGTTGCTTAGTTGTCTACCCACTCAGACCCTGATGCGCGATGAGTTTGGTTAGAAAAGATGTATGGTAAGGAAGATAAGACGTTTGGGGAGTTGACGACGGAAGAGAGGATTTATTTCAAAATAGGGACTTATCACCTCTTTCCCACAAAAGGCTTAAAAAGAATTTCAACATATGCAGTGAAAGGATGTGCAGTGTTGATGGGAAAGGTTAATGCTAACCTGTCTCATCTATATTTTATGGAGATCCTGAGACGGTTTGAAGAACGGAAGATAGGGAAGTTTGCATTTCCATTCTCTTGTATTATCAGGAAGCTGTGTAGATGTGCTGATATTAGAGGATACACCAATGATGTCCTCTGAAAAGCTTAGAATGCTTCGTATGTCGAATTGCTAAAGCCACCAGCTGCAAGGAAAATCACTGGTGAGACGCAGGGACCAGAACAAGAAAAAGAACAGACGGCAGGGCCAATTGCAACTCAACTTGTAGGACCCAGCCAACTTCCAAGCATGGGACCTAGCCAATAATAAGAAGTAGGGCCTAGCACAGGCCAACATGATCAACCACCACCATTGCCACAAGATTACAGACTATTAATGAGCCATCTCAGGGCCATCGTTGAGACGATTAGTTGGGGAAGTCATGATGACGTAAATATTTTCCACGCCATCAATGATGCTGTACAACATACAGTTTCTATAGATTGCACGCAGGTTGAAGTGTCCATCCAGATAGGAGGAGAGAGCACTTGGTCACAACAGATTTTAGGGAATATTGCATCCTTTCAGGTGTAGTTAGAAACTGGTGAATGGGCCATAGTGGTGGTTATGTAGCACCAGGATGCAGCAGGAGCCACAGAAGTGGTCGCAAACTACATTAAAGAATCATTCAATGTACCTATTGTGACATTGACAGATCTTACAGGAGCATGGGATGCTCAAACTCTGGTCGATACCTCAATGACTCCTATGGAACATGAGGATGTACTTGATCGATTGCTACAAACAGGACAAGTAATGACGTCCTTGTTTGACATCCCACAGGATGTTATAGCAATACAATCAGACCTCATTTCCACCAAAGGAAAGCTGGTCTTGCCTGAGATGAGGGCCAAGCATGTTAAAGTAGAAGTGCAAAGATTGAAAGAAAGGCTCGTGACCTTGCAAGCAGCATAGTGGGACCCTTATCAATTTGTTCCCGCAGACTAGCTAGACACTTTCAGAACCAAGAAACTTACTAAGTTGTTGATAGAGAATAAAAGGGTGGCAGAAGAAAAAGGGAAGGTTGTTTGGTATGCCTCTACATCACAAGCACAAACTTATGCGCACACCAAGGCACTTAAAGCCTTACAAGAGGAAAACAAACAACTTGTTGCTGACAACCTTCGGTTAACCTCTGTGGAGAAACAAAAGAATGTTCTTGAAGAACATTTTCAATAGTTGTGAGAACAGCTAATCAAGGTCAACTAGGACATGAACCGTTTAGCTAGGGAAAATCGAACCCTCTCGATGGAGGAGGTACACGCCATTCATCAAAAGGCGGGAATTGAAATAAGTGCATGGCATAATGAGCCTAAATGACATGAAAAATTGAAGGAGCATTTTTGAGACTAGGTGGGGATGTATAAACAAATCATTGAAAAGGAGATCCATATGGCCAAGGCCCACATCAATGCTCTTAGTGCTCAACACGCTGACTAGTGGGCCATATTGGACACATACGCATTTGCCCACTAGACAGAAGTTAAGAGCTAGGACTTGCAGATCCAAGACCTTACAGAGTACATGAAGTTGGCAAACCTTGCCATGTTAACAACAGGGTGCCCAAGAATAGAGCCTGAGCAATAGGTAGCCACCACATATGTTAAATATGAAACAAAATTTGCAGAATGCAAGAAAATATTGCAAACATTGGAGGTTGCAAATTCTAAACTCAAGGTGGTTAAAGCAAGCTACCAGGGGTAGAAAGGTATCGCAACAGACTTGGCTTGACAACTCGCAGACTTTCAAGAATATAGAGACAAAGCCAGAGCTTATGAGAAAGAACGATGGGTGTTTGTAGCTTGGTATGTCAAAGAAAATAAAATGTTTCTGCAACTACCATGTCCATGGGAGGTGCCGACTCCATCAAATATCGAAACATTAGCATGGATGGCATAGGACCCCTAAATTGAAGAGGAGAAACTCCAGGCCATACTTCAATGCCATCAAATCCAAAGACTTGGAGCACAAGACAAGGGAAAGGCACCCTTGGAGGAGCCACCATCACTAGGAACTACATAAGTTCCACCCAATTTTGTAGTTATAGGGTTTTCTTTTGCGTTCTTCGTGTCATGTATCAATTTTGTTCTGATTCCACACTACGACATGATTCCATTCCCGTCAGTCAATAATCCCATACCTATCCACTGTGTAATCAATGGAGCTTGTTCTCACTTTAACTTGAGGATGAGTTTTCATTCAGTCATGGGGGTATGATGAGTCATGAATTGTTGGCTATGATATCACACCCATGATATCGCATACGCGATATCACATACACGATATCACAGTCTAGACGCGATATCGCGTATGCGATATTGCAACCTATCTCCTCATCTATAAATAAGAGGTAGGCAGATTTGGTAGGGAGGTTTTTTGGAAATTTTTCAGTTTTTAGTTTTAGTGTTAAGGTAGAGACTTTTTGTTAGCTTTTCCTCTCAACCCTTTCTCTTAGTGCATGCTCGTAGTGTGATGATTGTAATTGTACGGCATCCTTATTTGAGTGTGACATACTTGGACACGCACATGACTGGTAATAAAGATCGAGATTACTTCATCATTACAGTAGCCACTTAGCTTGATTATTTAATTGTTATTATTATTTATTGCTTTCTTAGTTAATATCTCTCTACCCTTATCTCTTAGTAACGTGGAATGAGTACGACTTAATCACAAGCATTTAGGTGTGACTACTTGGTAACCCAGTAGCATACTTACGCCATGCGCTTGGTAATCCCAGTGGTAGTTGTGCACAAGGTCCAAGATGTGTATGGATGATTAAGGAACAAATGCTCATCACACTTAGGCTAGCTTAGATTCTCCCTCCCTCTCTCTCTCTCGTAGTTTAGTTGATATTATTTCCCATTATCCCCAGGAGTAGCATTAGTGTAGGAACACATCATACACCTCACTCTGGACTAAACCATACGTGAAAAAGCTAATACTAGTCCAGGTGGGAAGATAGCGAACTACGATCTACGAGTAACTGTATGAATACCACAACTAGTCTGTCTACAGAGTTCGACCAGATCATGCGTGAAACGCTCGTATTCGTATGGTTGAGTTTAGGGGTACCTTGCTACTCATCATCGGTGCACCCTTGTTTTACCAACATCTCTTTGCAATTGATGAATCTTGATGAGGTGTAATTAGATCTTTGTTAATCACTAATATCCATGAAATAATTTTGTTGGTTGATGGGATCTATATCTTTTGTATATATTTAATCCATTATTCATGAAATCAATGAAATAGTATCTTCTACTTACATAGATCATCTTAGACATGTGGTGCAAATGGTGGTGATCCATGATTTTTCCTAGTGTGTGGCTCCATGATTCATCGTCAAGTTGTAGTTAGTCCATGGTTCTAAATTCCCCTTAAGTTGTGGTTTGCTCCAATACCAATTGTGACATCTTATCCTCGGATGTCATGGCAAACATCAAATATACGTTATATTAGACATTATGTGTAACACGACAATATATCAAACATCAAATATATGTAACATTTGGCATTATGCGTAAAGGAAATAATAAAAAAAGTGCAGAAAGAGACAAAAAGATTACTTTATTGATATGGAATAGTGTATTCAAATTATGTTCTAAGAGTGTTCATTGGGATTTTCTTTCTTGGGTATCTATCCACTACAGGAAATCTAGCATTGCCATCACATTTAGACCTACAACCGACTAGAAGGGATGGCTAGTCCACTTCTTGTCTTGCTTCACTCAATTTCTCGTGACATGCTTATACCAGCTTCACCACTCCATGGCTAGCATGACCTCTAAGCTTAGGTATAAATGCCTTAGGTAAAACCCTCAAAGATTACCTCAAAAGTTACATTCGTTATTACAGTGCACCTTTTCAAATCTTAATTACAACTAGGCTTTTGAGTCTTATTACAATAATAATAACACTTTNATCTTGGACTTCGTGCATGACTACCACTGGGATTACCAAGCGCAGATCCTATGTATGCTACTGGGTTACCAAGTAGTCACACTTAAATGCTCGTAATCAAGTCGTACTCATTTCGTGTTTTAACATGAGTTTAAGGATGAGAGAGACTAATTAGGAAAGCATTGAATAATAAATAAATAAATAAATAAACAAAGTGAATGCTGTAATGATGAAGTAATCTCGATCTTTATTGCTAGTCATGTGCGTGTCCAAGTACGTCACACTTGAATAAAGGATGCGGTACAATTACATTCACCACACTGCGGGCATACACTGGAGAATATTCTAACTCTGGAGGGATAAAACTGCCAGAGTCTATCTATAATCTAAATCTATGTTTCAGAATAAGGAAAGCCACCTCTTATTTATAGAGATTGAGGTAGGCTGCGAGATCGCGGCCGTTGCAACAACAGGGCTGTGATATCATGGCTATGATATCACAGCCAGCAAATTCATGACTCATCAAAGAGGCACCATTTTTATTATGCAGCACCATCATTTGGGAATGGGAATGTGATAGTATCCATCAATGAAAAAGAGAGAATAGTACATCTATGCATGAAAGTAAGACAAAAAGCTTTCAACTGTAAAGCTAAGTAAGAGAGAGTGGGTGGGCACACTGGGTAAATGCAATTGGTGGTTGTAGCTCTAAGATCATCTTGTGGTGTGTTGGTCTATGTGTTCTATTCTCTTGTATCTTACTTATGAGTCGAGATCTCAATCCCAAGTTGTAGGATAGATTTCTTTTGGTTGTGTCTTGCATTGAGAACAATCATTATGTGGTTGTAGAGCCTCATGCTTTGAAATATTGGTTGAGTATGAAAATTTTTAGATGCTTTTGGATTTTGTAAAACTTGTTATAATCTTCTAATAGTTTAACTAAAGATAACTACTTTTCTCGTTTTCTAAAAAAAAAAGTTATATGTTTGCATAATATCTGGATTTAGTGCATTGAAGGTTATTTAACTATTGGAGTAAACCTGCTCTAGCGTTATTGGTATCAAAGCTTAGTTTTATTGTTACTTGGATTTTGGTTGAGGATTTTGTTAATTTTAAATGGAACCTAAGAAGAAACAAGTGCAAGCTTTGAATCGAGACATTGAGAACATAAAGTTCACCTTCTAGATGATGGTTTCTGAATTAGATGAAATTAGTGCATAGGTGGATAAACATGCTAGTCTTAGCCATATCCAAATACACAGAGGTGAAGAGTATGTACATTTAGAGGAAGAAGTTTTACAGTTAGGTGGAGATGAAGTGGATGAAGAAAAAGGACAATCTATCTATAGGAGTGTAGAAAACCATCAGCCAAGGATTCCGATGGAAAGGAATCCTATTCCTCAAATGTGAACTTCAAGGGCTCCAATAGCATTCAATACTTCTTTAGGCAAGCTTGACAAGGAAGATGAGGCAAGACTTGTGAGAATGTTCAGAAATGTTGCAAGATTTCCGTACATGGAGTTGAAGACTTTCAACAGTGTAGATGGCACCAATGCTTTTGTGAGTTGGTTTAAGGCACTTAAGAAGCATTTTCAGTTGGAAGAGGTACCGAATAACTTGAGGGTACCTATTGCTAAATCTAGATTAAAAGGTATGACTTCTACTTGGTAGGAAAAGGAGTTTGAGGGTTATAAAAGATAAAAAAATCAACCTACCAAAGATTGGGATTTAATGAAATATAAGTTCAAGAGAAAATTTGAACAATCTTTTCAAAGATAAGAAACCTTTATGAAGTTAAAATTCCTAAGGCAAGGTAACAAGGATGTCAAATAATTTTACATCAAATTTTAGCATTTATTCCATCAAGATAGGGTAAATTAGGACAAGTATGAATAAGCTTCAATCTTTTTAGGTGGTCTCAAAATGGTGTATCAATGGGATTTCTTCTTTTATGAGCCATAAACTCTTGATGAGGCTTATGATTTGGCGCTCAAGGCTAAGAAGAAATTAGGTGGATTCAGAAATAGAAGCAAACAAACTTCTAAAGGGATGCGGAAGAGATCTAGATTTGATAAGGGATCCAAATCCAAATCTAAAGATAAGGAGGCTAGCCAAGATAAGAAAACTGAAGGAGTTGATAAGAAGGGTAAAGCCAAGAAGGAATAAGCTAAGGGAGGCAAGGGTCAAGGCTATAGCTCATCAAAACTATAATGTTTCAAATCTGAAGAATGGGGACATAAGTAATGGAACTGCCCACTTCACAAGGTAGCCAAGGGTAAAGATGTGCAAATCATGGAGGTGGAGGAGACATCAAGCCAAGCTCTTTAAAGATGTAATCCTAATGCTCCAAAGATAGAGAATGATTCTGAATTAAATTCTTGTGCATTCATGTAGAATGTTAATAGAGGAGATCATCCTAATAGGAAATTATTATTTTAGATTGGGGCTAGTTATTTACTTAGTGGGGAATGGATTCATGTTTTGATTAATGGGGAAGCCCAAGAAAATGTTATTTTTTCTAGGGTCGTTGCTAGATTGGGTTTGGTAACTAATCCTCATCCATGCCCGTATAAGATGCATTGGTTATCTAAAGATTTTTCCTAAAAGGTGAGCAAATAATGTACCTTAAAATTTAAAATTGGAAGTTTTCATGATGTTGTGAAGTATGATGTGCTTCCAATAGATTATGTTGACGTAGTTCTTAGTAGACCTTGGAATTTTGACAATGGTGCTAAGTTTGATGGAGGAAGAAATGCGTGGAGTGTTGCTAGACTTAATGGAATCCATGATTTGATTCC
This sequence comes from Gnetum montanum, assembly GCA_015680685.1. Taxonomy (NCBI): domain Eukaryota; kingdom Viridiplantae; phylum Streptophyta; class Gnetopsida; order Gnetales; family Gnetaceae; genus Gnetum; species Gnetum montanum. The sequence goes on along the minus strand of MNCI01023384.1, from coordinate 66,488 downwards.
TATGAAAGTTGAACAAGTGAGGTAGCAAAGCGCACTTAATGCTTCCTTAATCTTTTTGGGAAAGAGGAAATATATTAAAGAACATGATGAAACCAGTTTTGGTTTTGTTATTATGACAACTATTGCTACTACCCATGATGATGTGTAGGTTGAGCTTCCTACAAATGTACTAGGCTTGAAAGAGAAATTTCCAAAGGTATTCAAGAAGGAAGATGAAAGATTTGGTGAAGTAGAGAGCAATGAAAAAGGTAGTTCTCAAGTGTCTCTTATTGATAAAGGAAGTGCTCAATACTCAAAAGTTTCAGAAGAGGGGACCAAGAGCTTCATCAAAGAGAATAAGAAATCTTCATAGTCAAAGATGGTGTATACGACTAACCAAGAAGAGCTCTTACCTCATAAATTATGGGAGGTAAAAGATCAAGGTTAAAGAAGTGACAAGGATCAAGGGACTTCTTCAAGAAGGATCAAGAGCATCACTAGAGGGTATGATACTCATTCTTTGTGCAACTTTTCTATACTTTGTGGCAAGGGAAAGAAGATTCTTTGCCAAGTTGATGTTATCTCATGGGAGAGAGGGGAGTCTTCTAACCAAGGTATGTGTAAGAATAATTTCTTGGGTGATGAATCTTATGTTCAAGCCATGGGGTAGGATTTACCTTTTGAGTTGGTACCTCCAAAGTAGGCTGTAGAAGTTATTGATGATTCCTTAAAAGAGAAGAAACCATTGGAGTTGGGGATTCCTATGTGGGATCTTGAAGCTTGAAGCTTTGATGAGATTAGATAGCCACATGTTGAAGATCAAGTTAAACCAAAGATGGATAAGATAAACCATGAAGAGGCAAGTAAGTCTAAGCTTAACCTTGCAGATGGTAGTAATGTCTCTTATGTGGAGCTTAGTGTGTTGGATTCTAGTTTTTTACTTTAGCTTAGTAGTGGTTTGTTCCATTGTGATGATGAGCATCATGATCATTATGGTGATTATGATGAAGTTTTGAGTTATGTTGTGCATGATGAAAACAATACAACTTTTGATGCCATTGTTGGTAAGAGCAAGACTAATAATGGTAATTTTCCTAATGATTATAACTATAGTAGTAGTCACTATGAGAAGATCATTATTAATATTAATATGGACATTGATAGTGATGAAATTAATTATCTTAGCTATGAAATGTATGGATAGCATGAAGGCAATCTACATTGTGATTTTCATGGTGGAGGAAGACCAAGTAAGAGACTTTCTAACACCAACAAGAAGAATGTGAGTTTTTTTATAATAATGCTTTTCATGTTGCTATTGGTAAAAGCCCATTTGAGGTGAATTATGGGTTTTGTCCAAAGATGGTGGACACTTTAAAGAGCTTTAATGGTGAAGCCCAACTTAGTGTTGATTTTGTTCAAGAGATGAGGGATCTCAATGTATAAGTAAAATCAAATCTTGAGAAGAAGGTTGAATAGAAAGTCCTCAAGAGGAATGAGAGCAAGTAGAAGCCTAATTTTTTTGTTTGTGATTTGGTTTGGGTGCACTTGAAGAAGAAGCAATTGAGAGGTATTAACTTCTCCAAACTAAAAGCTAAGAAAATGAGGCCTTTCAAAATCAATGCTAAGATTAATGATAATGCTTTTGAGATTGATTTACCAAAGGATGTTGGTATGTATTTTGTGTTTAATGTTTTAAATATTGTGCACTATCATGGACTAGCTGATGAGGAGACCATACAGGATAGCATCAATGAGTTGAAGGGGGCTATTAATCAGTCCAAGCCTTTGGTAGAAAGGAAGACATTTGTACTCAAGTTGAGGGAAGCTTTTAGCACTTGAGAAGAGGCATGAATACTTGATCCATTAAGAGGATCAATCCACTAATGATGCTACATGGGTCCATGAGACCAAATAGGGTGGGAGATCAATTCAACCCCTACTCCCTTGTTCACATGAGTTCACTTTTTAAAGGGTGGAAGAGTTGGTGTAGAAACACCTCTTTCAATTGCCTTGTGCTTTTTCCTACAAGTTGTTTTTGCAAGTTGTGCACTTGAAGAAGACGTAGACAAGTGTATCTTGTTTTTGTGTCTTCTTATGTTGATTTTATTGATGAATATTCTTGGACATTTTGGCATGTTTTGGGGTGTTTTGAACTCATTTTGATGAGTCTAAGGTGTTATAGGATCTATGGGGACTTGTTTAGAGGCATCTAGAGTTTTCAGGCATCAAAATGAGTATTCTTGTGTTTGACACCTACAGGTGAGACATCTCACTAGAACTTGAGACATCTTAGATCAGACATCTCCACTATGCATGAGACATCTTCAATCCAAATGAGATGACTCATCGAAGAGTTGGGTGTTTGTAGTATACATCCTATCAAAGCTAGGGATGTCTCAAATGGTGAGGAAAAAAGCTCCAATGTGGCAATTTCGATGGGAAAAAATCCAAAAGACTCCAAATACTTATGGGAAACATCGAGGAAGGCAAATAGAAAGATTCCTAGGATTTTGGATCTTTATAATATGTATGTATCCATCCATGAAGAATAGAGGAGAGTGCATCTATGCATGAAAGTGAGAAAAAAAGCTTTCAAGAGAAGAGAGCTAAGCAAGAGAGAGTGGATGAGTGTAATTGGTGATTACAATTTCAAGATCAACTTGTGGTATGTTGGTCTATGTGTCCTATTCTCTTGTATCTCACTTGTGAGTTAAGATTTCAATCTTGAGTTATGGAAGAGATTTCTGTTGGCTGTGTCTTGCATTGAGAACAACCATTGTGTGGTTGTAGAGCCTTATGCTTTGCAATATCAATTAAGTGTGACAAGTTTTGGATGCTTGTTGGTTTTATGAACCTTGTTGTAATCTTCTAATAATTTAATTGAACATAGATAGTTTTCTTATTTTCTAGCAACAAGCTTTATCTTTGTCTAATATCTAGATTTAGTGCGTTAAATGTGATTTAACTATTAGAGTGAACCTGTTCTAATATAAAAACTTAGAAATAGTCTTGGATGGTGAAACAAAAGAGGTGATCAAAATTATAGTTATTAAATTATAATAACAAAATTCAATTTAAAATTTAAATGTAATTAAATTTTTTCTTGTGTTCAACAAACTCTCTCTCATATTTGGCATAGGTGGCAGCTACCTACTTCTCTAGCTTAGTTCTCGGGCACCCTACTGTTAACATGGCCAAGTTGGCATACAACATATTTGCCAACTCCATGTATTTTGTGAGGTCCTAGATCTGCAGGTCCCAACTTTTTAATTCTGCTTGTTGGGCAAAGGCATAAGTGTCCAGTATGGTTTGTCAGTCAGTGTGTTGAGCACTGAAAGAGTTAATGTAGTCCTTAGCTATATGGATCTCTTTTTCAATGATCTCCTTATACATCCCCACCTGATCACGGAAATGTTCCTTTAATTTTTCATGTTGCTTAGCCTCGTTTTTCCAAGCACTTATTTCAATGGTCATCTTTTGATGGATGGAGTGTACCTCCTCTATTGAGAGGATTATGTTTTCTTTGGCTAAGCAACTTATGTTTTGGTTGACTCTTATTAGTTATTCTTGCATCTGTTGGAAACTTTCCTGGAGAACATTCTTCTATTTTTTAATTGTCATCAACCGAAGATTTTTGGTAGCAAGGAGTTTATTCTCTTCTTGTAAATTCTTGAGTGCTTTGGCATGTGCATATGTCTAAGCTTATGCTTTTGAAGCATCCCAATTAGCCTTCTCCTTTTTCATTAACACCCTTTTATTCTCCACTAGCAATTTATCTAATTGCTCTATTTTGAATGATTCTAACTGATTGCCTAGAACAAGTTGGGATGGATCTCATTGTTTAGCTTATAGAGCAACAAACTTTTCTTGGAGTCTCCTCAACTCGTCTTTTGCGTATTCGGCCCTAAACTCAGCCATGACTATCTTTCCCTTAATGGAAATGAGGTTTGATTGTGCTGCTATGACATCCCGGGGGATGTCAAATAAGGACGTCATTACTTGTCCTGTTTGTAGCAAGTGATCCAAAGCATCTTCATGTTCTGTAGGAGTTATTTAGGTACCAGCCAGAACTTGAGCATCACCTACTCTTATGAAATCTATCGGTGGCACAACAGGGAAATTAAATGATTCTTTGATGTGGTCTGCAACCGCCTTTGCTGCTCTAGTTGCATCTTGGTGTTGCATGATCACCACTGTGGCACCTTCTCTAATTTCCAATTGTACTTGGAATGATGCAACATTCCTAGCAAGTTGTTCTAACGAATGTGATTCCATTCCTCCTATTTGAATTGAGACCTCACCCCTTGCAGGATCAATTGATATAGTGGGTTGTAGGCATCATTGATCACCTTGAAGAGATTGGCCTCATCCCTACTTCCCCAACTAACTATCTATGCGATAGCCCTAAGATCGCCCATCAATGATTGATAATCTTCTGACAACGGTGGCGATTGCTGGTCCTACTGGCCTATGGGCTATGTGCTAGGCCTTGCTTCTTATTATTGGCTAAGCCTTATGTCTAGAAGTTGGCTGGGCCTTACTATTTAAGGTGCAGTGGCCCAACCATTTGTTCTAGTTCAAGCTCTAGTATCTTACCAACATCTTTTCTTGGTGCTGGTGGCTTCAGTAATTCAGCATATGAAGCATTTTGAGCTTTTTTGAGGATGTCATTAGTGTACCCTAGAATTCCAGCATGCCAGTATAGCTTCTTGATTATACATGAAAAGGGAAATGCAAACTTTCCTATCTTCCATTCTTCAAACCACCTCAATATTTCTGTTAAATACAAATGAGGCAAATTGGCATGAACCTTGCCCATCAAAATTGTGCTTCCTTTGGCCGCATATGTAGAAATCCTATTCAACTTATTCATTGGGAATATGTGATAGGTACCAATTTTGAAGTAGATTCTCTCTTCAAGGATTAGTTCTTCATATGTCTTGTCTTCTTTGCCATATGCCCTTTTTAGTCATACTTTTCTTACATCTGCATCGAAGTGAGTAGACAAATTAGCAATTATAGGCCTTGTATTTGGAAGATTCAAAACTTCCGCAATGGCCTTTGTAAAGAAATTAATTAAAATTCCACCAATGTCGACAGTGGTGGCTTCCTCTTTATTGTGAAAAAATTAATAAGTTTCACCCAAATACCATTCTCCACTTTCCAAGAGGATAGGCCATAGTGGAGATCCCTTAAGTTGATTCTTGACTAGTTTGGGGGCGAATTTGGTAAAAGGCCCAAAATTAAGTTCACAATCACTGCAATAGATGTGGACCTTTCCCAAATAGCTTGAACACATTTCGAGAACAATGTCAGATGTTATCTTTGTTTGGGTGCCCTGCCCTCTCCACCTTCTGCATGTTCTGCATGAGCTCCTTGGCCTTTATCTCTTCTCAGGTGTGTAACTGCACCTTGAGAAGGTCCTTCTTGTTATCCTCATTTAGGGGCCATCTATAATCACACAAAGATTGATTGTTACTAAGGTTATTTAAATAAGTTCAATTATCTCATACCTTACTCATTACCTTTAATAAATGTTGAATTCTTTGCTTAATTTGATTTCAGAGTTAGAAATTTTTCGAGGAAGTTCCCCTAAAAGTTTTAATGTTGGGCCTGATTTGCTCAGGTGACTCCAATAATAATTTAAATGATTGGGGTGTAGGAAGGAAATTAAATAATAATAGTACTTACCCCTATGATATCCTTCAAGCGATAGAAAATTTCAAAAAAGTTATTTGCAAATTCTGTTGTACCCCTCCCCCATGCCTAAGTTCAACACTTCAAGTTTAATTGGGTTCGATTGGAAAAGAAATCAGAGCGTTAATAAGTGAAATATTGATGGTTGAATGTTAGACTCTCAAAGCGCTAAGAATTGTGGATGAAAATTTCAACTCCCCCCACATCAACTGTTGAAAATGACTTCCATGCACGCGAGGGGCCCTATATATATAGTTTTTATTGACGTGATATCACGTACATGGTAGCGCATACCCGATATTGCATTAGACCCGATACCAAATACCTGATATCACGTACTATTCAAAATAGGGTACTTAGTAAAAATGGTGATTTTTTGAGTTTTTATGGCCAAAATGAAGGAATTGAAGTAGATTTGCAAGGTCTAGGGTAATGTTAAGTTGAAATTAAGGCACCAAAAGTATAATGAAGTGCAGTTATACAATGAAGTTCTTTGAAAAGGGTGGGGAAAAAGGACATGTAGTGGTTCTAAGGAACATTTAGTTGAAATACTGACAGAGGAAAGAATAGATTCAACAATGTAATACTCGGAGGGTATAAAATTATGTGGTGGTGTGCAATAAGTACAAATTACAAAAGTCATGCAAGTGGGTCCTCCCCTAAGTAGGTTCCAACCTATCATGCCCTTGCGTAACCACACCTTAAAATGTTCATAAGCAGTAGAAGGATTAAATGCAACCCACAACTATGCAACAAAACACACACATGTTAAGTACCACTGCTATGAGGTATGGATTCTATGCCACACAAGACACAAGTTAGAAGTATCTAGACTGTGAGATGAGATGAATTGCAGAAGGGATTGCAAAGATCGGGAGGTGAGGTAACTTACCCAAGGCACAATGAATCCTAAGTGTTGTGCATGATTAAAGTACCATTAGCCTATCACTCCAAGATCAAAACCAAGTTCATACCTCTAATTAGTGACATCACATTGTTTCATCCCAATGATAGACAACCATAAGAGCATCATGACAGCAAGGCGTACGATCACTTAGCATTTTTCCCAAAGAAGGAGTGATTCAAATTTGTCTATGACATGTTTTTCTTAAGCTTTTCTTTTCTACTTCTCTTCTTTCTTTTCTGTTTGACTTTCTTCTTCTTTTCTTTTTCGTTTTTTGGTAGCTTTTTGCACTTTGTCTTTCCCAAAGGTGATCTAGGGAAGCCACCAACCTTTAGGCATGAGTGCATGTCTTTCCAGTAAGACCCTCTAGAACAACATTAAGTTCCTTTATTGAGTGCCTTTATTACAACTCTTACTCCTAGTTTTTGTTAAATCTACAAGGATCTTAGTACAACCAAGCTGCATAATAGCACCTATAGATGTCACCAAAGAGAAGTCACAGGTCCCCTTGATGTCACATCCTTCTCATTCCCTCTTAGTTCATCACTCTTTACTCTGGGCATAATGAGTATGAAGTTGCTTTAAGTTTTAAGGATAACAAGAATATCATCGTACCTGAAGTAGAACCTCTTATTAATAGAATGGGTGGATGGATGTTGTGGGCTCACTGTCTAAATAATTAGACACTTATGACTCGATAGCATAGAAAAACACCTCAACCAATGGGTCACATGAGTATTTGATTCACAGATGAGATTACCCTCAAAAAGATAAAGCGACAAATTGAAAAATGAAAAAATTAGAAAACAAAAAATTGTAAGACCAAAGAAAAGGAAAAACATGTACTAATCCTGCTTGTTAAAATGGGGGGTATCACCCATGACTAAACCTTTGATCATGACAAGAATTAATAAATGAAAAGTTTGGATCCATGCATGTTGGAAATATTGGGGTTCGGTCATATCCAAACCACTAGGTGTATTTTGGTGTGGTGGCAATAATGTACCCAAATTGGGGTTTACACACTTGATTTAAGTAGGCATAGTGGGGCCGATTATAGGATGTGGTCATGTGATAAGAAGCTGACCCACTATGGCACTCATGACCATAAGATAGTATGCAAGGATCGATATGTCTCCCCACGTTGTTATATTCATTGGGCTGCATGGTTGTTTAAGTATTGATTGATGGCCCAGATAAGGTAATAGGAGGCGTTGAGTTTGAAGAGGAAGGTGCATCACGGTGTTGGGCTTCCGCTAAGTTGGAGGATGCAATGGTTTCAAAACTATGTTGTTTCTTTCTACAACCATGTATGAGGAAAGGACACTTCCAACATTGTGGAGGACTCCCATTGCTATTGATAGTAGTAGCACAAGTGATGTTCATTGGTTGATGCTATGGTGTAAAATGTTTTGGTACAACTAGTGGTGATGTAGAAGGAGGTAAAGGATGAGAATATTGAGAGTAAGGAGAAGTGTAAGGAACATGAGGTGGTGATCCCGTAGGAGAGGACACGGGTTGATGATACTTGGGAGAATGATAATGATGAGGTGAAGTAGAGGATGTTGATCTAGTTGGAGAAACATGGTGTTGAATATAATAAGCACTTGGTTTCAGGTGGTATGAAGGGTGTGGCCAGTTTAGCAGTGGCCTCCTCCATGACTACGGGATTTGCCATTGTGGTTGAAAATGGTACTTCTGTACAAAATCTGGATGTAACATTCTTTCCCAATGCTCATGTAAGTGTGACAAGATTAGGCATTGGCCTTTGGAGTGATCGTATAGGCAAACATCGCATTGATACTTATGATTTATAATTGAGCCCCTATCCTTATTTTCTTCAGCCCTTCTTTCTAATTATCGAATGGTGTTTTTCCCTGTTTCTAGGTTTGGCATCTTCTGTTTGTTCTAGTTGTTAGGTTATCTTCCATGATTTTCCCTCTAATAATTTTTGCATATTCTCTGCATTTTTCATGTACCCACTCTATCATCTTATTGATCTTTGCCTCGATTTCATCTAGTGATTTAGGTATCGGTAAAGATGGAGATGATTCCACCTTCTCGAGGTGAGTTGATTTCTCCTCTTCATGATTATGAACCTTCGTTACTTTAAGAGTTTGGTCCTGTTAAGATCTTTCAACATTATCCCATTTGGCTATTTCTCCTTCTTCTTTTGCTACTTGTTTAGTAAGCTCTTGGAATTGGTGGGTTCATGGTTCATATAGTTGACCTGGGGCATACATCCCTAGGGTCTCCCTTGTTTCATTACATAGCCCATCCATGATGTGACACATTAGCCTTTCCTCGGAGAACCCATGGCCTAGGCATTTGTTTAACAATGAGTAATATTTTTCTAAGGCCATATCCAAGGGTTCATGTTGCCCTTGTTTCCAATCTTGAATTTGCCTCCTGAAGGCTGACACTCTTGCACAAGTTTGATATCTTTCATTGAAGAGTTTTACCATAGTAGGCCAACTGTAAATTGAATTTGGTTTTAAAGACCTGTACCACACTTTTGCTTGGCCCATGAGTGTCATAGGGAAGAGCTTAAGCCTTTGTCATCCATTATCAATGTTGTTCCATGCACAAGCATCATAGAAGGCTTGTAAATGATGTTATGAATCTAAATCATAGCCTCCTGAGAACTTAGGAAAGTTATTTAAATCAAGCTTGGGTAGCTAAATTTCCTTACGATGCCTACGGGGTATCTGAATGGCCTCTGTTATATGCATTGGGCTCTTAGTGGCTAGCAGGGGTTCATTGTCACTAAGTGGGTTGTGAGTTTGTGAGTTGGGACGATGTTGTCTATGTTCATGTTGGCGTTCTTGATTTTGCCTGTGGGTTCAATTTTTATTTCTACGTCAACCCCTTAAGGAATAGTCATCCGTGTCACAACCTAACATTGAAAGAGTAGAGGAAGAGAGGAAATTGGAAGACTTGTCATGACTTTTGTTAGTCTCCCAATCATCCCTTGATGTACTCTTGCTAACCATTGAGAAGGTCCCAGGTCTTACAGTCCCCCTCATTCTAAAGGATGTCCCAGGTCTGAGTTGGATAACAAGAGTCCTTGAGTATCGTTGAGTTGTCCATGAACATATGAAACTTCTACATAAGATTGGGTACTCCAAACTTCTTCTTCATCATAAATTTCATTGGTTTTCCAATGAATTACCTTGTTTAATGTTGCGTTATTGTTGTCTTGTGAGAGAGACATTGTAGTGAATTGTGTGTGACTTAATTGAATTTAATTTCTTTTTTCTGAAAGCTATATCGTTAATACCCTGTTACAGTAATCTTGTATGATATAACTAATCTAGATAACTAGCACCATCCTCGGCAACGGCGCCAATGATGAGCAACAAGGTACCCCTACACTCAACCATATGAATACAAGCATGTACGCGCAATCTAGTCGAACTCTGTAGATGGACTAGTTGTGGCACCTAGACAGTTATATGTTGATCACAGTTCCTTGTTTTCCCACCTGGACTAGTATTTGCTTTGTCACATATGGTGTAGTCCAAAGTGAGGTGTATGATGTGGTTTCTACTACTATGCTACTCCCAAGGACAATGAGAAATAACTTGATTAAGCTAATAAGTAATAGGAAATAAAATCTAAGCTAGCCTAAGTACGATAAGCATTCGTCCTTAAGCATTCGTATGCATCTTAGACTTCGTGTACTACTTCTGGAACTACCAAGTGCACATCACTCGAAGCACTACTTGATACGCTACTAGGTTACCACGTAGTTACACTTAAATATTTGTGATTAAGACGTACTCATTCCGCATTAACAACAAAAATAGTAAATGATGATAAAAGAAATATTAACTAAGAAAACAACAATAAATAATTAACAATTGAAAGCTAAGTGAATGTTGCAATGATGGAGTAATCTCGATCTTTATTGCTGATCGTGTGTGTGTCCAAATACGTCACACTCGAACAAAGGTTCTGTACAATTACAAGCATCATACTACGAGCATGCACTTGGGAAAGAACTGAAAGCTAAAAATGAACTAAAAGACTAACTAAAAGATAAACTCAAACACCAACCAAAGACTTCCTCACTATGCGCCTGAGTGCTATATTTATAGGCTAACATAGGAATCATGCTATTGTGTATATGATATCGTATCTAGTCTGTGATATCGCATACCTGATATCGAGGCCTAGAAACCATGATTCATCACTATTTTTTTTAAGCTTCTTAACATTTCATTTATAAGATTATAGACAAAATGACTTACTAATTGCATGCGTGACAAAGATATCACATTTTAGAATTTTATTTATTGAAATCCCTATCTAAATATATAAGTGGAAAACTTATTATTTAAATTAGGTTTTAAAAACATAGTGCCTTTGATTGATCCTATAGCCAAAATACCTACTAGTTCTATAATAATATACGTAAATCAACAAAGATAAATGAGCCAAACACCAAGCATATGTCTATAATTTTGTAATATAAGTTACCTAGGTCCTATATTTGTGATGTTGATGCCAACAAATGTAACATTGCAAAATGAAGAACATTTTTTCTCACTTGTCCTTGTATTAATCAATTGAGAATTACCTATGACATTCAAAGAAGACTTTATCAAATTTTTTCTAATCTAAATATTTTAAAATGTCAATTCTTCAAATTATAGCTATCAATTTCAAATCACTTCCTTTGAGTTTCAAGAATCATAAAATATATCAAAACCTTAACAAGAATTTTCTTTTCATTTTTATAAAAACATGTTAGTTATTTTCCTTAGTTTATACTACCTTGATTGATGGTTAAATTCTCATACAAGTTGGGGCTTGTCTAAAGTTTAAAATAATTGTAATATAGGTACACCCTAAGATATATAGTTTAATTAAAGTTTTATAACTCAACATTACTAACTAGAATTGAACCAATAACTTGAAGCTTTCAAATCAATTGTCCTACCACTCAACTAACACCTCAATGTTAAATTCTTATGCAAGTTAAAATTTATACAATATTTTATAATGCCTAAAAATTAAATGAATTTGCAATTTGTTAATGGATTTGTAATTATGCTATTTAATTTTAGTTATTCTTGCAAACTATAAATTTTGTTGCCAATACCATTTAAAATATTTTTACATATAGATTATTACAAGTTCAAATACTTTGAAAGTACCATGAAAGTATTTGCTATTGTCAAATAGTTACATATTTCTAATTTCCACATATTTATACAACTAACCTTCCTAAACAGAATTCTTATATATACTTTAGGAGAGTTTGTATCACCATATCACCTTCAAAATGATACATATACTTGCCGACGGTAAGACTGAGGTCCACAAATATAATAATTATGTGCATCAATGGGTAACATTTTGTTAAGATTGACTGTTTTCATAAATAATTGTTTAAAAAAAAGGTGAAATTATTGCTTTTAATTTTTTTAAAATTTCAAATACAATGCTACGTGATAGGGATGAATATTAATTACTATACTTTGCTGCCATTATCGTTGTAGCCTATTTTTTTAGTTTCAAATACAATGCTGCTTGATACCAATGAATATTAATTACCGTATCTTGCTACCAATAGTTAGGATAATAGATACTTTTCATCTACACTTTAATTTAAATAATAACATTTTGATTTAAATTACCACGATGCTGCTGCAAATAATTATTAACTACTGTTATGTGGTTCGGTCTAAAATTGTTATACAGAGTCAACCCAAATGGCTAACAATGATTATAAAAAAATCTCCTTGTAGACGGGGCTTGAGAGATCCACGGATGGAATTCACCTGTGTGCCAGACTCAGTGCAGAGTTATTGGATCATTACTGTTATTTTTTTGTAGCCAAATAATCCTGTCACTCATAAGTCATAACTATTCCTCCGACAAATCCCTGTGAAGATACGCATGACATGTTACTTTAAAGTTATTTAATTCATCGCATGGATTCTACGGCTTATAAGAGTGCATGTAATTACATGACATGTTACTTTAAAGTTATTTAATTCATCGCAGGGGACCTACCGCTTATAAAAGCCCATAGCCCATGTATTAATTACAAAACTGTTGGATGGATAACCACGTTCGTATGGCTACAGCATCATCATCTTTAGATTGGCCCTTGTTTTATGTTACCACGATGTGTCGGGCCGTTTAATCATGACATCAGGGTACTGCTTTTCTCGTATAAAATTTTAATCACTTAAAGAATAATAATATTTAATATTTCTATAGGAGACTTCCTTCGGAACGGTAAAAGCATATCATAAAATTCAGAGATATGAATAACTTCGATGGGGAAAGATAAAGATCGATGTTAGTTTTTTTAAAAAACTTCATTTATATGAACAATTAAATTACAGTTAGGGGAGTGCATTAAATAAAAAAGAGCAAAAGGTTTTAAGTTTTTTTATTGTTTCAAAAATGATTTAGGCCTTTGGAATGATGTTTGAAGACATGGACTCAATGCTAAACTTTGGAAAAATATTGAAAGAGTGCAAAAAACTTTTAAAATGCAAACACCTAACTTAATGTTATTATGTGAATGTGATTTATTACCTTTAGAAGTAGAAGCCTTGGGCCAATTCATTACATACACTGATAGCTTGCATATTTATTTGCCAACTAATCAAACACAAGGTCCTACCACATATATGGTTTACTGGACAAGACAAGAGACAATTGTATTTACATCATATTAGATCTAATAGATTAGATATAAAAGCCCATTGTCTCTCAACTACTATTCTAAATCAACTATCGAAATGCTATCAACAAGGTTCTCTTAAGTTCTAAACATCTTAGAATTGAAAGTGGATGATGGATTCAACTTCCTTAGGAAGAACGTATTTGTAGGTTGTGCATGTCAGAGGAGCCCATGAAAATGAATTACATGTGTTTCTCTCTTGTGTTGTAACTACCCATTTAAAATAACAGTATAATGTTACTGAAAAAAACATGTGTATGATTTGTTCTTGATACCCCATTGGTGCTTGGTCATAAGGCTATTTTTATTTTTCATGTAAATGTAATATCTGTGAAATATATCCTAATAGTGAATTTAATAAAATTTCATTTCATTTCATTTCAAAAAACACGTAAAAATTTGAGAAGTAATAATGCTTCAAATTCGTTTGATTTCATTTTAAATAACACGTGTCAGACAGGCCCTCGTACATGACTCAAGAATGTTTTTTTGGGCAGCAAGTATGCGTAAATGCACAGAAATATGTTTTTAGCGCGTTTACGGAAAATGCGGATTAACAATCCATACGCTGAAGAGCGGATGAAAGCATTCACAAAAATCACCGGCTAAATATACAGCGAAATCTTTCCATCCTAAAGTTACGCAAACCCTCCACTGTTAACTTACTACGTCCCGTGATTTCAGGCTTAGATTAATTTTTTGTCTTTTCTATTACCTTGCAGTGTGAACCTTTTAAAAAAGTATTAGATTTTAGATGATGATAGTAATAATTGGTTGCGGATAAAAAATCTAGTATGCACCAATATTCTTGAAGCACTCATGCGTAGACAGTTGCTTTTACCTAGGTTTACATTTTTTTTATAAAAGTCAATGATATGTGCATGCTCAAGCGCACTCATTCTTTTAGCATGAGCTGGATCAGGAATACAAATGCCTCAGCTCTAAATAGGTATATTAAATAAATAGGGTCCTCTGTATGTAAAGAGCTAGATCTTTATTTATTTGTAGTTTCTTTGAATGATCTTCATCTTCCCTTGTTTTTTCCTATCTTTCCTTTCGTTTTCCTTTAGGTGGCTTTCCTCCAACAATAATACAGCAACTTTTGCTTATAGGCTCATTGTCTGATCTTCTTTGCACATGTCCAAACCATGCTTATCTCAAATAGAAACCACTCTAAGACTGCCACATTGACTTGTTGTTAATGGTGCTTTTGTACTGCCCAACATTTAGCACCATATAAAATAGCAAAATTTCATAGGTATAATGTGCCAACAAAATTAATTGATTGCTATTATACTGCCCAACATTCAACACAATATCATAGGTATAATATGCCAACATTCAACACAATATCATAGGTATAATATGCCGACAAAATTGATTGATTGCTAATTTTACACAATGCAGGAAAGGGTACAAATTCAATAACATAAAACTTTAATAATGTTAATGCACAACAATACTTGCAAGGATTCCTTTTCGAATAGAAATGCCTTTTTAAATACTTTGTGTCGTTCTCATCAAAAGCAAAGCTAAAGTGTCACTTCTAATAATTTGAAATTCTAAGCATTGTGCTGCGTCGCTCTCATCCAAAAACAATATTAAAATATGCGTGTGCATGTTGGGCTGACTGAAAGCCAGTTGAACAAAGCGCGCCAACAGACCGGCACTTGCATGTATGTAGAGATAAAACTTTTCTAAAGTTTTTATCATTGCATTCTTTCTTTTTTCTAGACACTAAAAAGTTTGAATTATTATACGAAAGGATTGGATAGGAATGGTGGGACGTCATGATCATGATTTTCATGGTGACGGGATTTGCCGTAGATGACGATGTTTGTGCGGGGAAGCCTTCACGTTTTCAAAGGTGAAAGTCTGTCATATTATATTTAGAAAAAATAAGGTCAAAGAAGCGTTACATCAAAATGACATCTCAACATGAATCTCTCAACTGACCGACTAGGAAACGAAAATTTACAACCCCATGCAAGGAATCAAAAAGACAACAAAAAGGTTTTCATTAAAACCAAAAAACACAGAACCGTGTTCTCATGCTCACCTTTATCAGGCAACATCTAAAATCCGGGTTAGAAATATCCGATCAAGTTATTAGTATATGGGTGTTAAAATTTATTATTTCTTTAAATTTAAAAAAAATCTTATGAAAGTAACATTATACAGTTAAAGTATCCCGACTTTGCTGTATATTGGTTGAACAAAATGTGAATTTCCAACTTTATTGGGCTAATGTAAGCTCACAAAACTGACCTTATATCAACCCTCCGTGTGGCTAAGATACTTTTAGGAACATGAAATGACTATTGAGTATTATTTTATAATTAACAAAGTACTAAATTTAGTTTCAGTGTACCTTGGACTTTAAAGTGTACAAATCTAAATGCAATTTTAAGACTTTGAAAGGATTAATATAATGTTTTTAAGACTTTGAAAGGATTAATATAATGTTTTTTAGGATGTATTTGTACATACTAATATTCTTTGTATGCAACATTAATTTATTGTACCTATATTTTAGGATGTTTCATGAATACAATCATGAATTTTATTAATATCACTATTACATAAAGAATAGTTAGAGGATATAAGCATAAGTGAGCTCTATCATTGAGTATCATAAAGATGGACTTGTGATTGGATGTTGATCCCAATCATTAGACAACTTCCAATATGCTAGTATTTGATTTCAACTACATGTATGATAAACTTTCAAGGCACGTATTTGTCCATTGTAAAATGAGGCTAAACGTATCTATTCTAGATTGGATTCTAAGATATAGGGTGACCCTTATATAACTTAAAAAAGAAAGACATTTGAAATTTTATAACAAAAATACTTTAATTATATTCAATATGATTTTCACACAATGAAATATAATAAATAAAAAATGATACCCATAATAGTATTATCATTGGTGTAACAATTAAGATTTTGAACAATGAGCCAATTGCAATACCAATTTAGTGTCATGCTTCATCCTTCTCCATTGAGAATGTCAAATGAATCACACATGCTCTTTTGATATAAATGAAAGAATACATTGTGCCTTAGCAAAATCCTTGATATCAATCTTCTAACTTACGCAATGATAATTTATATAGTCTAAACAAGTCAACTATACCTCATTCAAAGCTTGTGCCTACAAGGCTTTATGGGTTAAAATTGTTATTAGTTTGTTATGGGCACATGATAGAGTTGACAATCATGAAACAAAGAGAATGTAGAAATAGTTAACATTTGTTAATACTCAAGAATAATGAAATATAATGTTGCTTACTATCATTGTAGCCTTGTCCCAATAAAACAAAGTCAATTAAATGGAAAGTAATGTTATTATTTTGAGTTAATAAATGCACATACAAGAAGATCTATTAAATAGCCTAAAAAAAGACAGCTACATCATTGTTCCAAGATAAGCCACCAAAAGAAAGACCAACAACAAAGACATGAAAAAAATGATTGAAAATGATCTAAAGAAATTGCAAATAAACAAGGATCTAACTCTTCATAAAGATGAGTAGCAAAAAAGAACTTATGTAGCCAACCCCATTTTGTTGGGACAAGGCTAGAATGATGATGATGATGATATCTATATAAAAAAGCTTTAAAATATATATATTATTTTAGTTCAAATTTTTTAGAAAGATGGTAATCCATCCACCCTAGGCCCAATAACTTGATAAGCTTAAGCTTTCGCTCATCTATAATGAACATTGAGACTTGATCCTTTTAATAATGAACAACTTACGATAGTAAACTACATTGTTGTGGTATTGAATTGATGTTCCGCATGGTTCATGGTAACATATGTATAGTGCCCTTGATAGAGATTGAGTCATCGTGATGCACCACAGCTAAGAGTGTTGTTTCATTTAATCAATGGTAATTGATAGTTGCTGCTGTTTGCTTTATACGCNCATTGTACTTGTTCTATATTCTGCAATGCTTTTTTTATGATATATGAGATTTAATTTTTTTAAAAAAACTAATATATTTAAATTTTTTGTATCACGTCTCCAGCTACGAACCCGTCCCGACGTTTTCTTGAGGCACACATACCTAAACACGTTCAGAATCACGAATCCTCGATTCCTCGCTTCCACGAATCAGATTCTTTTGATGCATAGACTGATGCATAGGTGCTGACCCTTCTTTTCTTTTCTGATATCCAAGGTTGAAATCTGCCTCGATAGGGTTATCATAAAACCGTCATCATTGCTGCTGGCAAATGGTAATTGTAATTCTGCATGTTTGGCTGATAGTTTTTTACCCACGAATCAGTGATGCGACTCCCGGCCATTTCCGTATTCTTGATTTCTCCGCTGCCCAAAAGTTTACGCTTTATATCATTAAGCCTAAATTATTTACAACTAATTTTGAGTAAGCATAGGGTTGTCACGTGTCGCAGTTTTCATCCTGCCNAAAATTAAATCTCATATATCATAAAAAAAGCATTGCAGAATATAGAACAAGTACAATGTAAATCCAAAATATTGTTAATGCTTAAAAATTTCACAGAAGATTGCAATATCACCATTACGACGAAGCAAGAAAATTTGCAAAGGTATGGAGGGCATTGAATCCATTTGCAATATCACCATAATGCACCTAAACATATAATTTTTGCAACAACAAAAATGACAGCAATAAAATGAAACCCTTTGGTTACTCAATCCAATCTTTTCAAAAATGAAATTAAGCCTTAAGCCTCAACCAAATTTATAACAAATCATGTTTGCTAATACTTTTGTTCAACAATGACCTGTGAGTAGTGCCATAGGGCCATGTTGAAGATAACCACATTATTAAAAGACAACTTAATTAAACTAGGCACAGACGAGTAACTCACCTCACCTATGAGGATCAAAAACCTTTTGGACGATGGAGAATTGGCACTAGTCATGATAAAGGAGAAAGTAAAAACAGAGCACCATGACTTGCATATGGCCAATGGCCATGTGCTGGTTCATTGGCCGATAACCAAACACATTGTAAAAAAACAGTTGAACAAGCATCCGTCCGTCATCGTCTTCATGACCCATGACCCATGACGATGACCCTGTTTTGTTTTGTTTTTTAGCGGAGATATGAGAAAAAGAGCAAGAACCAGCAATGACCAATAAACACACGCGTGAATGCGTGAGTCGTGGCGGAACTTTGATATTCGTACTCCCTGTTTTCCGTGGTCTGTGTCATGCCAATGCCATGAATCTTGATTGCTTGCTGGCCACTTAAAAATGAAATGAAGTTTCTGGGAAGATTCAGAGCAGGAGAAGTCACGTATGATTTTAATGCACAATCAATGAAGTTTCTGGGAAGATTCAGAGCGGATTTTAATGCACAATGCAGACTTCGAGAACAAGGCAATAATAATATGAGGCAAGGCAAGTCGACCATTTCAATGTATATGTAGATAAAATTTCATTGGAAATTAAGAAATATGTACCCATTGTGGATTTATTGTGCTTCTCTATGCGCTCCCGAATCCAACGCCTCTCATAGGTGAGTATATTTTAATGATTTTGCAGATGCTATGGCATTACCTAGATGCAATGTGCACTACTCACAAATTCAGTTGTGGAAAATGAGCAAAAGCTTGCCAAGGCATTTTTTAGAAACAACAAATAAACAAAAATTTAGCTCTTAATAGAGGTGAATACCTAAAAAGAACTCATACAGTCAACCACATTTTGTTGGGACAAGACTAACTTTTATGATAAAACTATTTTATTAAAGAGGAGAGAAATGGAATAAGATAAATGTTGCATTGTAATTACTGTACGCTTCAAGGGCATCACTTTTGAAGGGTGTTGGAATCTAAAATAATTTTATCCAAGTACACTTCAAGATATCTAGCCAACATGATATATTATAGGTATTATAAAGGAATATAGCAATGTTAGATTAGCATGTTTCTTGAAATTGAACATGTAACTTACAAATCACAAGTTACACACTCTCACTACGTGAGCAATGCTTCGTTAATAAGGATACTACTTTTGACTTTGTGTTGCCATATGATCAATGATGCATCATAGAATGGCTTAACATATCAAGCCAACAAAAGAAAAATTCATGCTCTCATTTAATTTTGTTGGAAGGGCAATTTCTAACTATATTCACCGTCCATGTGGTAAGACTCTTGATTCAAAAGCTCCAAGTCCAAGTCATTGGTTTGATTCTAGTAGGCAATGTTGAGTTATAAAATTCTAATTGGACTAATTATTTTAGCGTTGACCTATAATGGATCATCACCCAAAGCCATAGTGCTCATCCTGCTAACACTAATCACAACCCCCACCACCCAAGCACTAACTAATTTATTCTGGTAACCAAGCTAAGTAGAACACCATCACACATCTGCATAAATACATTAGGCTAAGCACCAACACCTAGTAGAATGAGGTGAATATCCAAAATGGTGGTCATTCCACAATATCTCTTTTGGTCATCCCTGTACTTAGTATTGCTAGGAAAAAAAAGATAAAATTCAATGTCTCTCAACTCACATGCATGAGGGGAAAGCAAATGTCGAGCTACCATTACCAACAGTATTAGTATATTGTGTTTGTTAGATATGGTCGGTAACCATTCACCACCCTTAAAGGGGTCACATGCTTACATCAATGTGTGGGTAGTCATGACATTGATGCAAATTGAGTGAGATGTTGATGGGGTCTATTAGTGGCGGTTTAGAGAAGTTAGGGTAAGTCATTCTACCTACATGCATTACTCTTTCACCCATTTGCCATCGTTCTCATAGGATATGCTTGATATGGGATGAGTACTGTAACACCCCTATTAATTATCTATAAATATTTAATAAATAACAAATAAAAGTGTTACAAAACCCCGAGGATCTAGATTTAAAAACCATAAAATAAATAAAAGTTATTAATTAAAGGGGTGTTGGAACCTAAAATAAGTGAAACATAGATACACCCCAAGATTTATAGCCTAATTGGAATTTTATATAACTTAGTGTTGCCTATTGAAATCAAACCCATAACTTGAAGCTTCCAAATCAAGTGTCTTACCACTAGGCTAACATCTCATTGTTAGAATCATAAATACAATAGAGTTATACAACATAGCAAAATTTCATATTACACCTATACATAATTAGATAAAATTTATTTAAAGAAAAATAGAGATTTACATAGCCAAAAAATGAAAATGTTGAAAACTTTCACTGTGCAAAATAATGAGTTCAACAATACTTGTTTCACCTTAATTGAACATCTAGAAATAGAGATATTCATGTTTGAAGTTAAAAAAATTGAATATTAGAAATTAAATTAAAATTTAAATAAAATATTAATATATAATAAATAATATTAAAATGTTCCCCACCATATAGCATGCATTGAAAGGAAAAATGATCTTTGCTAAGTCATAATCCAAATGGCACATACAAAAATTTCATATCTATCATACTTTATTATTTATTCCCAAAAATAAGTACATGACGCAAGTATCCAAAAAGTGTGCAAGGTTTTTATTTACTATTTATTATGTTTAGAGGGTCCATATTTTATAGAGTTGATCCACCTTTCATTCCATGTCCCTCTTTTGACAATTCTCTAGCTACTCTAGGTTCTTTATATCAAAATGCAAAGGAGTCAAAACTCCTCAAATAAGAAAAGCTATTTTATTTCTTTCTTCATGGAGCATAAAGGTTCTAGGCCAAGAGTCATAAGATATGGGCTAGCTAAAAGTTTATAATTAATTATTTAAAAATATTTGAAAGTTTAAAAATGCCACACATTTTTTCAAAAATCTAAATAAAGTCCAAAGAATATATATTTTAATTATATAATTATTTAATGTTCAAAGATATCACAAATTTATCCAACAATAAATTCAAAGAGTATATATGTTATCTAGGCATCTCCATAGGCTACCTCTTGGTTACTTTCACTGCCAAAAGAGTATACCAACATGTTTTAGAATAACCTCACTACTATCATTGGATTATCCTTATGACTGTAAACAAGACATTCATGGTCGGGTCTTGGCAATAGTCTCAATACTAACATCTCTAATAGCCAAGGCACATGTATTATCAGAAGGATAGGTCTTGACTATACTTCAAAACATACTACTAGATTCAATTGCTTAGTGCCATGGTCTTGACTAGTTTCCAAGCCTCACATGAACTTACAAATCAAAATCCAAAGTAGGAAATCCATTCAAACCCTTGTTCCCATGGGGTAGGCCCCACTAAGAACACTCCACTATAGCATGCAAACAAGAGCATCTAAAAGATTCACAGCTCCTACTACCAACTACGTAAAATCGGTCCCATAAATATTATTTATTTTATTCCAACAATCCAAAAGTTTCACAAGATGGTCAAAAACTAATAATAGCCAAAATTCCATAAAATTCTCACAAAATCATGCTTATATCATGAATTGAACCAAAATAATCATAAAATATCTAGGGAGCAAGTTGGAAAAAGTTTCCTCAATACCAAAAATTCACCAAAAAAATAGAATATGCTCTAAACAACATTCAAATACTGATTTCTATAAACACAAGTTCAAAGTGACAAAAATTCGACAAAATCTTGGCATAGTAATTAAAATTGTAAAAGAATTATAGAAAACTAGAAAGTAGAAGGGAGGAATAGAAAACCCACAATAATATAGGGCTACCACATGAAAGGAAAGTAAAATAAGCGTCCTTGTGTTGGCATATTTTTCAAAATCTTTTTATTTTCTTTTTTTCCCGCAAAGACACATAAAATTATCTTTTACGTCATTCACCAAAAAATCTCTATGAACTGAGATGAGATGTATCAAAGGACACAATCTATTTATAAGAAAAAATAATCACATGCAGCGTGACATGTGGGTTTGTTATGTATTTAGAAATAGAAGAGACAAGCTTTAAATAGAAGAAACTATTTGGCTTCAAAACAAAGAAGAAAGAGCAAGGAAATGATTTTTAAAGGAAA
>MNCI01023384.1:28271-43948 GCA_015680685.1 Gnetum montanum | reverse complement strand
TCTCTATCAATTGGCTGAGATGATTTTAAAGAAGATGATGTTAACCAAGCCCAAGTACTAGATGAGGTAACAAAATAACTAAAAACAGAATCACTCATCCCTTCTCTATTTCTCTACCACTTACCCAATTTAATTTTACCCTCTCAGTCAACTTTGTTTTGTCTTTGTTTGTTCATGGCGTTTTTGAGAAATAAGTCTCTTGCATAAATAACGCTCAAAAACGCCATGAACAAACAAAGACATTGCTTTTTTACATGTCCCCATATTCAAAGCTCTTGGACTTAGTGTAGTAGGTATTTACATTGTTTTCAACCAAGATTAGATGAAGTTTTGTTTGGTGACATTCCTCAACTTCAAGGATTTCAATTTCATAATTGGTGTTGCTTTCATCCTCTTATTCTTTATGCCATCTAGAAGGTTTGATGTAGTCTGGTTTTTCATAGACTAAGATTTTCTAGCTAATTTTTTTCTTTGTCAATTCAAGGTGACCTTATTTAGCAGGTGATGCTTTAGCTAAATTTCTAAATGTTTCTCTTTGTAGTTTTCTTTTTTATTAATAGGAAGCCTTTAGTAAGAAGTAAAAACCCATTTGGACACTTGTGAATAAGGGTAAGATCTAATCATTTTCCTACCCTAGAGGAGATTTTTTTAAGGGTTAGTTGTAAGGATGAAAACCTAAAAAGGCATACCCAAATCCATTGGGTCTTTCCTTTTTGTTATTTTGGAATTTTTCCTCTAGTTCTTTGCTTTTGTATTTTGAATTTAATTTTTTAAATATATTTATTTTTTTGGATGAGATCTTAGTTAACTTCATAGTTTTTACTTTTTGAGTGAGATATTATGTATTTTACATTAATGATGGGATGTACTTATGGTGGACATTGGCTATGATATAGGGACTATTATTGTTTATGAACTTTGGAAAAGGTTTTTCCTATCAATGGTTGAGGTACAAGTGATCAAGAATGAGAGTTGAGAGAGATTATAGGATGAGATCTTGATTTTTCTATGTTTAGACTTTGTATTTTTTGTTTTTTGAATGAGATGTTATGTATCTTACATTGATGATGGGATGTACTTATAGTGGACATTGGCTATGATATAGGGACTATTATTGTTTATGAACTTTATATATATATATATATATATATGATGATCTAACTATTTCCCTATCCTTACACAAAAAGTGTATTTCTTAATGCACAAGTGAAGAAACTACATCATGATAAGCTAGCCAAGATTTACCTGGGCTAGCATTGATGCTAGATGAATCTTTAATAATCATGAAAACAGCTTCAGACGTAATACAACTCTCTATTGAAAAAGGCAATTTTATTACTGATGGGATTTCTACTCTAGCCCCATTAAATGAAATCATGAGTGTTTGTCAATGTATTTATATGATCTACATGTGAAATATATAACATTTTTTAATGTAGCTTTGCATTATGCTTTGTATGTTCTTTATACTAACCTTAGTTATTGAATATTGTTATGTGCAACGGTAATCCAATGTGGTTATGTGCAAGAAAAATGTTGTGTTGGTTTATGCAAGTTGAATAAAAGGTAAGGTATATTCCACTTGAATTTTTGATTAAGTTATGAGATTCTTTGTATTAATAAATGTTCTTAACATAGGAGTATGACAAAAATATATGTTCAGAATATGTCATGAAGCAGATAGTTAGACAGAAATTTCATAGATATCCCTTGCATTCTTAAGTGATGAACCCATATTAATTAGATAAATGCATCATGATGGAAAAAAAACATTTAGGAATAACTTTCTCATACAAATTATGTGTTGTGAGTAATTATAAAATGGAGAAAATATAAGAATTTGGATAAGATATGATTATCTTTAAATGTTATAAGAACTAAAAGTAGCCCATAAACTTTAAGTAGCACCATTACCATCTAGTTTTTTCTAAAACAAGTTATCATCTTTATTTTAATTTTCATTTCTATAGTATAATACATTTAACACCTTGAAATTAATTTCAAGATAGAGTGCTACCATAGTAGTAAGAATCTTGATATGGAAACAAAAGACAAAGGTTCTTGAGAGCAATGCTAGTTTATGCTTCAAAACAATAATTGCGATCCAAGAAAAAAATGGCATTCATCGTCTACATGTTTCTCAAGGTCCTAAGAGAGGAGAATAAGCTTTTTCCTTCAATTATGGTCCTAAACCATCTAATCTTATTATAGTTGGTGTTAGTAATTATTATGGTGTTCTTTCTCAAGACATAGAACATGTCCTTCCCACTCAATCCCATGATTAAGTAATTTTCATGGATTGCTAGAGGAATCATGGATCCTCTAAGGCCATATCGTGTCCATCATGTGATCAAAAAGGTTCTCCTAGATAATATTTTTCTACAAGAAGTAAAGATTCAAGTTTTTGATCTTCAAGTAGCTAGTTCCTACATTGCACCAAGGTTTCTTTATTTTTCTTCAAATCATATAGAGGGATGCAATGGTTATGTTCTTCTACTACATCCCAAGTGCAATGTTGATGTTATTAATTATGGCATTGATGATTTAAATAATATAGTTTGGATTATTATTTTATTAAAGGAAAAATTAATTAGTTTTTTATTAATCTATGCTCATAATAATGTGAAGTTGAGAGGTATGGTTTGGAAATAAATCTTGCATAATAAAAATTCCTTTTATTATCAAAAATAAGTCTTGGAAATAAATCTTGCATGAGTTATCAAAAATTTCATCTCTTTTGATTCAAATAAAATTAGTGATTCGCTAATTACCACTATTTCACAAGATAGTCTTAATTGGCGTAACATTAAGTGAAGATTCCACCTTGTTAATCCTATAGAAAATATGACCAAATTTCTAGTGAGAAATGATTTACCTAAAGAAATTTGAGATCAAGTTATACTAGAATTTATCTAGGCTTGATAGAGTTCTTATCTCATCAACAACTTTTTCAAGTCTAATTTTTGGATGGATCCTTTTATTCAAGCTCTATTCCACTTCACTTTATCTAATCATGATCCTGTTATTTATTAGCTAACAGTTGAGGACATACAACCAATTTAATCATTCTTAAAATATTTTATATTTAATACTTCATTTAATTAAAAGTGATGTTTGATGTAAGTTCCTTATTTAGAATTAGAATATTTTTCTCTATCTAAGAGGTAAAAAAATGTTAGATTTAGTGGTAGAATGAAGCTTTTGATAAAACTACTAAGTTATGTCGACATTTACAAAAATTGTTTCAAAAGAAAACTTACAAATTAGAGAACAAGTAGAATTTAATATTATGAAACTTACTAGGTTGCTTGTGAAGTCATAATCTAATGTTCATGTTCAAGAGAGTCTTAGTAATGAACACTCAACTTTAACTATATTAGATTAACACAAAGCCCATAGTGCTAAATTGCAAGCTAGAATCAATTGGATTTGCATTGGGAATAAACTTGTTAAATGTTTCTTCAAATATCTTAAAGGTAAACCTCCTCCAAGAAGAATTGACTCTATTTTGGTCAATGGGTAAAGGATTTCTAAATAGGAAAGTATTTATTATTATTTCTTCAAATTCTATAAGTAGCTTTCTACTTTTTGAAGAGATGGGTCTACAAAAATTGAATGAGCTAATGTGAAAGGTTCCTATGCATAATATTGAGGTAATGCTAGATAACCTACTTTCTCTAGATGAGCTCACTCAAGCTATGGTGACTATGCCTAATGAAAAGCCTTTAGGTATTGATAGTTTTTCGATTGAATTTTATAAATGTTTTTGGACTTACATTAAACTTGAATTTTATGACCTATATAAGGAATCTATGAGAAATGTGTCTTTAGGTAAGATTCTTAAAAAGGGTATGATAAAACTATTACCTAAATAATGAGATCCTACACTATTTAAACATTGGAAACCCATTACTTTTCTTGGTATAAACTATAAAATTATTGCTCGTGTAGTGGCTTTCAAGCTTAAGGAGCATATTTGTAGCATTGTAAATAGAGAGCAAAGTAGTTTTGTTCTAGGTAAATATATCCTTTATAATGTGTTAACAAGTATTGAAGTATTATCATTGGAAAAAGAAATTGATCACAGGTGTTTTCTTTGAAAATTAGATTTTTCCAAAGATTATGATCAAATTGAATGATAGTTTATTTCAAAAACTATTCAACATACACAATTTGGTTAGTCTTTTATTTATCATTTTTCTTTTCTATTAAAGGATTCATCTGGTAGAGTTTCAATCGATGGAAACATAAATGAAGAATTTTCCTTGCAAAGATTTGTATGACAAGGCTATCCTCTTACTTTTGTTTTATTTATCATTACTTTTAATGTTTTGGGATATGCTTGTGAGTATGCTAATAAGGTTAAGAGTAATCAAGGGGTGTCTATTCTAGGATCTTTAGGATGTATTTTTATCAACCAATTTGCTTATAAAAGAACATCAATAAAAAATTCAAAATGCAATAAATATCATTCAAACTTATTGTAATGCCTCAAGTTCTAAAATTAAATATGATAAATCCCAAGCCATTAGACCATCATATCGACTAGTTTAGATTAATAGTCAAAATTTTTCTTGAACATAGATTAAACAACATGTGACCATTAAGCTTCTTGGAATGTCTATTATTGTTATTCCTAACATTTCCCATTTATAGCATATTATTTCTTAAAACATTTAGCAAAAAGCTCATATTTGGTCTTGGTAGAACTTGTATCAGGAAGACTTATTATGGCTAAGAATATTCTATCTTCAATCCAACCTATTATTAAATTTTTTATTGTTTCATAGAAAAGAAGCTAAAAAGAGATTAAAAATATTATCAAAGACTATGCTTAGAAATATTCTAGTTCTTTGCATCGCTTTGCTTGTGTAAAATGAAAGATTTGTTATTGATTCAAAGATAATGATGGTCTTGGTATCAGTGGATTACATAATCAAGCTTTAGCTTTAGCTACTAATTGCATCCTTTGGGCTATAGGCAATGGACCATGAGGATACCACTAGTTATGGTAAGTTGATATGGCAATTTCAATGATACCACAATTGAACCATGGGTTGTGCTGTATTTGCCTTAAATTTCAAAATGGACAATGAGATGTGGAGAAGAACCACAAGTTGTGGTTAAGTTATAATTAATAGCAAAAATTGAGAATGTTGCCTATGAGTAATGGTTACCTCATGGGATGATATTTGAGCTAAACATGGGCTAACCACAAGTTGTGGTCTGTTGATTAATGATACAACAAGTCATGCTTAATTCATATCCAGAGGAAAAATTCTAATTTCTATAGACTCTGAGTTTAGATTTAAATGTGAATTGAATTATTAATGTTGCCCTAGGATGTAGATGACACTAAAGTGAGTAAATGAATAAATTAAACTTGAATTTTGAATAAAGTTGAGAGGAAAGATGTAGGTGACTACTAGTCTTCAATTTAAGGAAGTTTTGAAATATTAAAGAGCATACCTTTATTTGAGATTAAATAATTGGTAATGTTGATGATGATATTGTTAACTTGAATTAAAGGACTGATGTTGAGGATAAACTTGATGACAATGATTTTTGATAGTAGTTTGAAACAAAAGCTTTAAGAAAGATGAACAATTAGGAGAATAAGATAATCTTAGAGGAAATTCATAACCAATATTTATTGCTATAAAAACCAAGCATTACATTTACATATGACTCTAAAATTTATAGAAAATGATTAGGGCCATACTTAGGAGATTTGAAAAGTTATTCCCTATTATAAAAATGTATAAAATTAGAGAAAATAATGATGAATGGGACCAATAAAGTATACATTTTCTTATCAATTCATAAAAACGTAAAAATAGATCTGACTTTAGGAAAGTAGAGTGAACTAACTAAATTTTATCTTTAATGCTTTGTTTTCATGCTAGAGGGTAGTTATCGTTGTGCACTAATACTAATAATCATTTTTTAGTGTGCAATGCATAATTCTTCTTCTTCAACTATTGTCTTCTTAATATCTATATTATTATAAAGGTGCTTAGGCATTAGTTAGATATTTTCCTCCTTTACTTATTGCTTGATAAAGTAATATTTTACATTAATATGCTTTGATTTTATATGTTGGACATGTTCATCTTAGAGTTCTATAGGTAATATGTTGTCACATGATAGATTGATGGAAAGATCTACATGGAATCTAGGATGAGTCAGAAGTATTTTTATCCAAAAAGTAAGTTAAGTGCACTTTGTCATAGTAATAAATTCTACTTCACAAGTTGAAAGGCTAATGAAAGGTTACTTTCTTGATTTTCAATATATTACATTATTTCCATGAAATATTACTGCTCTTGATGTGGAATTTCTATCATTGCAGTCTCCTCTCCAATCATTGTCTAAGCATGCATATAAATGTTCGTCTCCTTTTGTATAAATGAGTTAATGATTTAAGTTTCCTTTCACATATCTTAGCACATGAATGAGAGCATTAAGATGAGACTATATATGTTATTGCATATATCTTTATAGGATAGAAGTGACAAATTCTAGGTCTGGCATTATGTGAAAAAGAAATTTTAGTGCTCCAATCATGCTTCTATATAAAGTTTCGTACTTGTGATGTGTTGTCCTTGTTTTCTAGTTTTAAGTTATGAGGAAGAGAAGATATAGAGGTTTTTCTTCGTTGATTTTATTTTTTTCTAAAATAGAGGTATTATATTTAGTTTGATAAACTTTGATTCCCTCATTATCTTAATCAACTTATATTCCTAGAAAATACCTTAGTTCTTTAAGTCTTTCATTTCAAATTCATTCTTCATGTTTGACTTAAAATATTCTATCACTTCATTATTTGTGGTTGTAAATACAAGGTAATCCACATAGAGTGATATTATGATGAAGTCCTTGTTGTCATGCTTGTAGTACAATATGGGTTCAAACAAGCACAATGTGTATCCTTTTTTCAGCAAGTAGTCATTAGTCCTATGAAATCAAACTTTAGGGGCTTGTTTTAGTCCATATAAGACTTTCTTTAATTTTCATACATTTTCTTCCTTTCCTTTGATAGTGTATCATTTTGATTGATAGAAATATAGTTCATTTAAGTTACCTTTTAGAAAAGTTGAGTTTACATCCATTTGATGGAGTTTGAGTTTGTGATGAGTTGTAATAGAAAGAATGAATTTCATGGTTTTAAATCTTGCTACAAACGTAAAAATATTCTGATAGTCAATGTGTTTCTTTTGTTTGAAACCTCTTGCTACTAGCATTGCCTTATGTTTAATTAACTCTTCTTTTTCATTGAATTTGATTTTGTACAGTCACATGTAATCAATCATCCTTTTTCTTCTTGGTTTATCAAGTAATTCACATGACTTATTCTTCATAATTGATTTGTATTCTCTATCCAAAGGTTTCTTCCATGTTTTGATCTTCAAGGCTTCTTCAACATTCTTTGGTTCTTGAGTGAGGTTTGAGTATGCAATAGTAGTAATAAGTTGTTCTTATTTTAAAATTATTTCCTAACATTTGTTTTTTAGGACAATATCTTTAAATCCAAGGTTTAGTATTATTTTAAATCTTTGATTTTTCATTATAAGGCTAAAATTCCTTTTTCCGAATTTGTCTTTAATGAATACAACATCTTTAGATGAGTACCATTTATACTCAAAAAGATCATAGCATGTGTATCGCTTGTCTTAGTGTCATAGCCTAGAAATATGCATTTTTCCTCTATTGTTTAATTTGTTTATGAATTATTTTAGAGATTTGATGTAACAAAGGCATCTAAAATTTTTAATGTGATCAATGTTGGAAAGCTTGTTGTAGCAAAGTTCAAAGGGAGACTTATTCTTGTTGTTGGTGCTAATAATTCTATTAGTGGTATAGGTTGTTACATTCATGGATATGCTCAAAAAATTGTTCAAAATTTGAGCATCTTTTAGAAAACATCTCATCATGTCTTGTAAGGTTCTATTTTTTCTTTCTACATTTCCATTTAATTCTAGATTATATCCACATGTAGTTTGATGAAAAATGCCTTGGATTATGCTGAAGTCTCTAAAGTCTTTATTGGTGAATTCTCTTTCTCTATCTCATTTTATGGTTTAAATGAAAGACTCATGGTATTATTCATAATTCCTTTCTTCTATTACTTTAACCTTAGTTTTTATACACCAAAGTATATCTAAAATAATCTTCTACCATGACAAAGGTATAGTTTTCTCTTGTAATTGATGTGTTTGGCATTAGTATAATGAGATTCATGTGAAGTATTTCAACGGATTTATCTTCTCTTTGCATTGGCATGGTATGGCAATTTTTGGTTTGTTTCTCTTGAATGCAAATTTCACATTTTCCTTTTAGAGTTTTATTGATTTGAAGACCAATAGATTTCATCAAATTCATCATTTTTTCTAGGTTGTCATAGGAGGTGTGTCCTAATTTTGTATGTTACATTTTGACTTCTTCTTCATTAGCTATGTGATCTTGATGTTCAGTAGTGATTTGATGTGTCTTTATTTGATCTATTTTTAGAGGTAGTAATTTGAACAATGGTTTGTTTGACATTGTAAATCATGTCAAGGGAATCTAATTTGAGATCAAAATAATTGCAATCAAACGATATATTTTTTTATTATAAGTCTTGATTCTGATGATTTGTTCTTTATTTTTGAAATTAACATTTATAAGTCTTGATTTTGATGATATTTGGGCTAATCATAATTCATTGTTTATTTACTAATGATTCCACAAATTGTGGTGAGGTTGTGGCAAGAGAAAAATTTTGGTTTTTTCAAGATTCTAAGTTGGATGTAAATGAGAATTCAATTTTTAGTGTTACCTTAGGATGAAAATGAAATTGAAGTAAGTAAACAAATAAAATAGCCTTGAATTTAAAAAAAAATTGAGACGAGCAAATGTAGCTAACTATTGGTCATCAATGTAATAAAATCTTCATATGTTAAAGAGCACATCTTAATTTGAGGTTAAATAGTTGTTAATGTTGATGATGATGATGAATGGTGATGATATTATTAACTTGAATTAAAGGATTGATGCTAAGAACAAACTTGATGATAATGATGTTTGATAATAGTTTAAACAAACATCTTTAACGAAGATGAATAATTAGGGGAACAAGATAATCTTGGAGAAAATTTATAACTAATTTTTATTACTATAAAAACCAAGCATTACATTCATGTATGATCCTAGAATTTATAGAAAATAATTGAGGTCATACTCATGGGATTTGAAGAGTTATTCAGCATTATAAAAATATATAAAATTAGAGAAAATGATGATGAGTTGGAATCAATCAAGTGTAAATCTACCCATTAATTCATAAAAGTTAAAAATACATTTGACTTTAGGAAAGTAGAGTGAACTAAATAAATTTTATTAATAATATTTTTTCTTGATGGTGGAAAGTAGTTATCATTGTGTATTAATAATAACATAACTCATCTATGCTTCATCCTCATTTTCTCTGTTGATCAACTACTATAATTCATGCCTTTCAAGAATTTAATCATCCTTCATTGAACATGATGAATAATAAATTAGTTAGTCATATCAACATATATATGTTGACATAACCTTTAATGCATCAACGCATATATGTTGATGTAGTCTCTATCTTTGTTTACATAAGTATGTGCATCTATCACATTTATGACATTGTTGGGTCATTTTCATAGCCAAACTCTTAAAGTTTTTCCCTGTAGAAGTTAGAATTTTCTTCTATGAGTGGTTGTAATGTGGATTAAATAAATTGTATTAAGTTCTATTTGAGTGCATTGTGTACCTAGACACATGTACATTGTAATGTCTCCATTCCCAAATGGTGTTGCTGCATAACAAAGATGGTGCCTTTTCATAATAAGTGTTATTGTTATCGTAACAAGACCCGAAAGAGCGTGTTGTAATTGAGACTCACAAGGATGCATTGTAATAATGAACATGTCTCTTGAGGTAACCTTTGGGGATTTGACCTAAGACATTTATACCTAGGCTTAGAGGTCATGCTAGCATGGAGTTGTGAAGCTAGTAAAGGCCAGTTGCACATGTCGGGTGAAGTGGGACAGTAAGAGGATTGGCCATTACTTCCAGCCAGTTGTAGGCCTAATTGTGGTGGCAGTGCTGGATTGCCTCTAAGGGGATAGATTCCGAGGAAAGAAAACCCTAGGAAACACTCCCAAAGCATGATCCAGATACTTTGTTCCATATCAATAAAGCATTCTTTCTTTCTCTTTCTACATTTTTCTGGTTAATTTCTATACGCATAATGTTAAATGTTATATATATTTAACATTTGATATATTGTCTTCTTACACATAATCTCTAATATGACATATATTTGATGTTTTCCATGACATCTGAGAACGACATGTCACATACATGATGGTAAGAAAATTAAGATTTGTTTTCTCCATTACAGCACTTGAATTTAGCATTTTGATTTACGTTCTTATACTTTACTATTACTTAATTTCTCATTATGTTAATTAAAGAATTTATTATTTAGTACTTAAGTAAACACATATGAGATAACCATTTTGAGCATAATGTAATAACATTTGACAATCCTAGTAGTGAATACTTGGTATGTTTAGTAGTGAAGACTTGATAACTTAGCAACATAGTACATGTTCATGAAGTGTATGAAAAGTTGGAAATAGATATTCTATGCTTAGGATAGTTTAGATTGCTTCTTTGCATTTAGATTAATAAGTTTAATATTTTAATACTTTAATATTTTAAATATTATAATAATAATAAATACCTTAATGTCGCTTAATCGCACTTAACCATACAAAGTAAACCAACATAAGTGTGATTAGGAAAACAACGATCAACATCTTAATGCTTAATTATCTAAGGCATCCATCTAGTCCTAAGTCCATGGAATTCAACTAGATCATGCATAAATGCTTGTGATTCGTAGGGTTACTTTATTGTTCATCATTGGTGCTATTGTTTGGGACTTGGTGCTAGTGTTTTAGATAACTATGATCATTTAAGATTCACTATTCAAACTTAAAATAATTTATCCTTTGTCAAAATAATAATGTTTTATTCTAAGACACACTTGTAAATTAACAATGTCTTCTTCTCGTAGGAGTGATTTCTCACTTGCCAATGATGCACCTAAAGGGCGTGTTGGAAATACGAGTAAGGATGATGTGCCATAGCAAATAAAAGTAGTCTACAAACATCCAAATTCTTACCATCTAGAGTTTACCTTCATACTTTACCAAGAAGAATAGATGTAATGGAGAGACCTAGATGACAACATTGTGTTGTCATCTGATCAATTAGTATCATCAATGATTATGATAGCATTGATGACATTAGAGCTTGAAGTAGTAGCAATAAAGTACGAAGTAGTTGATGAGATCTCTAAAGATTACAAATCCATAAAGTCCCAATTACACAAGGACCGATTCATGCAGGCTCACTATAAGGCTTCCAAAGTTAAGAGGGCTCCCATTCAACTAACATTGCAATTCAAAAAGAAGAATACTAATTACTAGTCAAGAAAATCTCAACACTAGAACCCTCGAGCCTTCAAGAGAGATGATATGAATCATCCTTGGTTACATTTAATCATGGAAAGAAACTATGGTAAGGGAAGAATATGACCCAGAACAAGAGGGACCTCAAGACTAAGGTCTTATAGAATACAGGCAAGAGAACACCAAAAGGATCATTCGAGAAAAGCAAGTTGACATAACTCTCCTAGTTCTTTACCCTTATCCTCTTTATCCTTATTATCAAGCTTTGA
Organism: Gnetum montanum; assembly: GCA_015680685.1. Classification (NCBI taxonomy): domain Eukaryota; kingdom Viridiplantae; phylum Streptophyta; class Gnetopsida; order Gnetales; family Gnetaceae; genus Gnetum; species Gnetum montanum. The sequence goes on along the minus strand of MNCI01023384.1, from coordinate 32,184 downwards.
CAATGGTGAATGTAGTCAAGATAGGAGAGGAAGTAATTGTACTGACCTAAATCATTGGTGTAAGGCTGGAAGGGAAACAGACACCTAGAGATCATTGGGCAGACATAGTTGACCCTGCCTTTGCCCGAGGGCAAGCTGGAAAAGTAAACGAAGGCAAAGTGCCTTGGATGGTTTGCACACAAATCAACCAACGACTTCCCCGAGCATAAGCTACCACTAGCGCTAGGGTTATCGTAAACGATATCTTAAAACATGTAAATGCGCGTAAAATGTAAACATGAGCCGTGAGATGTAAGACGTAAATGTAAATGTAAGGCGTAAACAAGACGTAAACTAAATTGAATGTGTAAAATGAACGTAAACTGAATGTAAGTAGAAATGTAAACAGAACATAAAACAGGACATAAAATAGAAAATGGAAATAATGTTTGGTTGGCAAAACGGAAATAATGTATTGCTTAGAAAAGATGTGCACCGGTCAAAACGTAGTTGCATGTAGATGGTAGGTTGAATGCCTAACCCCGGGGTGATGTAACGTGATGATGTGATGAATGTGAAAAATACTTGGATGCCAACAATCAGGTGTGTTGAGCACCTAAGGATTGCAGGTTCTTTACTTTCTCAGAATTGCCAATGTCTCCAATTGCCCCCTCTCCTATTTATGTGAATTGACAGGGTATTTATACAGCTGGGCCGAACTCGGGCATGGAATCCATGGATGGAATCAACGTCTGAGAGATGAGAGGAAACAAGATCGTGTGACATGTGTTCAATGGACAATTGTGCTCACGTTGGATGCGTGCTGGCGAGAGTTGGATGTGTGTCGGACAATTGTGCACGAGTTGGATGTGTGTCGACAAGCTACGTTCTTGACCAGGTACATCGCATTTTACAATTTATGGGTTATTTAAGCCCATGAAAGTATATTTAATTTAGACCGTGAGGGCCTGACTATCCCCCAAATGAAGATTTACAATGAAATGTACAAGGGAAATTCGACCCGTCTTGCTTGAAACTTTTTTTTCCTTAAGTTTTTTGGAATTTTCTAAAAGTTGTTGATGCTAAGAATTTTCTAGAATTTTTTAATGTTGAGAATTTTCTAGGAGTTGCTAATGCTGAGAATTTTCTAGAATTTTTTGGGAGTTGCTGATGTTGAGAATTTTCTAGAATTTTCTGTCGTTTTCTGGAATTTTCTGGGAGTTGCTAATGTTGAGAATTTTCAAGAATTTTCTGATGTTGAGAATTTTCTGGAATTTTCTAAAATTTTCTGATGCTGAGAATTTTCTGGATTTTTTTGGAAATTTTTGGAATTTTCTGAAAGTTGGTTTTGCTAGACTCACGTTGCCAGCGTGACCTGGGCGTCAGTGAGAAAAATGAGCATTTTTGGAGCTGAAATCTGAAGTTCTGGAGGCTGAAACTTGGAGAAATCATTAATGGACCTTGAGGGTGACTTGTCCCTTCAAAATTAGACCATTTTGATGCTGTTTTGAGGCTCTGAAAGTTGGTCAAGCTGTGGTCACGCCTAGCATGACTGCCTAGCGTGACCTACAAAAAATGTGTAGTTTGGCTTGAAATTTGGACTCCTAAATGTTGAAACTTGGAGTAGACATCAACAACTCTTGAGGATGGCTTGCACCCTCAGATTTGGACCACTTTTTATTTGATTTTGAAATTGTTGGAGCTGCTCACGCTGAGGGGAAGCTAGCTTAACAGTGTGATCAAGCTTGCTTGAGCAACCTAGACTTGAGTTTCATGCCTTAGTTAAATTTTGCCTCTCGAATGCTTGAAAGGGCTCGAGTTGTTCTTGTTTCAAAGTGTTAGGCCAAAATTAGTGGTGTTTCATTGGTCCATCTTTGTTGACTTCTGGAGGAATCCACTCGAGAGGCGTTGACAAAGAAGTGCAAAACACCATGAATGATCAAGTACCAAACATTAATCGTCAATCCTTGGCTGGATGTCATTGCATCGTTTTCAAAAGTACATGGGATTGAGGGAATGTGGTTCAAGATGCAAGGGAATCGGTTGTAACCAGGGAAGCCAGGAGTTGGTCAAGGATGAAAATTGCTATTGGAATTTGTGGGAGAGGAATGCTCTCTCATGAATAAGTTATGTCATTGATCCTTGTCAATAGCCGGGTTTTCAGTAGACTCGAAACCAAGATATAGGAGGTGCGTTCTTTAGAGAAACGAGACTCTTATAGAGTATTTGCGAGGCCCGTTATAAATAGCCAAAGTCATGCGATGATGTGCAACATGGTCTCTTTGAGACACGAGTGTAAATATTTTTCAAGACAATTGCCTTCTCACCTGGGGCTTGTATGAGAAGAGCCAACAGTCCATGGTTTATGATGTTAACATGGTCATGAAGACCTTTTTCGTGCATTTTTCTCTTTGACCTTTTTGTTGTTTTTCTTTTTTTTTTCTCATTTGTTTCTTTTTTTTCTCTTTGGTCTTTTTGAAAGAGCTTGCTTTTAGTGTTATGCTCATGTTCGAGCACTTACATTTTATGTCATGCATTGTGTACTGTGTTTTGTGTTGCGACTACTTAGGGAGTTACAGTGTGCAACAGTGTATCAAGAGTGTTGAGCTAAGTGGAATGCATCTAGGGGTATAATTGAGTAGGATAATTGGGGAATGATGGGGGAAATAGGGGATGTATCAGGAGTTGGGAATGTAATCATGAATGAATTGATTAACCTAGTTACGTGCGTCACGAAAAATGTGATACCTTGTCATCATGATGAAGTGCATCTATGCATGAACGCCTCAGAGGTGTCATCCTGCAAACACAACTCCAAGAAGACAAGAAAATCACAAATGAAACAGTCAGCTAAACACTTTAAACAAGGAGATGGAGTGATTGCGTGCAATTTTCAAAGCAAATAGAATCATGAAAAACATTAACTTTATTAGAGCCTATGAGATAAATCATGCAGCAAGTCTTTGTGGAACATGAACAGTCGATTGCAGCGATACATCTTTTCAAGTTTTTCCTGGTCGTTGATGATGTCACTAGTTTATAGTCTTAGTGGATTGTTGTGGTTTAGTTTCACATCATAACCCCTTGGATAGTGCCAGTTTAGCGTCGTGGCAGACGATGCATTGCTAGTTTATAGTCATAGCAGACTATGAAGAGGCAAACTAGTTTATAGTATTAGTGAACTCTGGATGCTAGTTTCATGTCATGGTGGATGGATGTAGCAGTTTAGTGTCATACCGTACAGAACTCTGTGGTATCAGTTTTAAGTCATGATGCTAGGACTATTTTGTGGTATTAGTTTTAAGTCATGATGTCAGGACTACTCTGTGGTATCAGTTTTAATTCATGATGCCAGGACTACTATGTGGTATCAGTTTTAATTCATGATGCCAGGACTACTATGTGGTATCAGTTTTAAGTCATGATGGCAGGACTATTCTTACCTCAAGTTTGTCAGACATAGTACATTTTCAAGTACAAATGGTTTGTAGGATTAACGAACTCATTTCCGTCCATGTCAGCAAGTTTGAATGCTCCATTGTTGTATGCCTTGGTGACTAGGTAAGGTCCTTCCCAGTTGGCTGAGAATTTATTTGGATGTTCTTGGGAGACCTTAAGGACTAGATCTCCTTCTTTGATCGGGCATTTATGGAGATTGTGCTTGTGCCTTTTTCTCTATTGTTTTTGGTACCATTCAATTTGATCAAGCGTTCGTACATATTCCTCCTCTACCGATTCAAGATCAGTGATGCGTAGTTCATTGTTTTGACTTTCATCGAGGAGATCGGAGAGAGTTATCTGCAATGAGGGAACCTGCAATTTTAAAGGTAAAAAAACTTCAGATCCGTATACAAGACTATATGGAGTTTTACTTGTGGAGGTTTGATGTGTCATTCTATAAGCCCACAAAGCATAGACTAATTGTTCATGCCAT
>MNCI01023384.1:0-27319 GCA_015680685.1 Gnetum montanum | reverse complement strand
GAAGTTAACGCTACTTGAAGTCCTCTAAGAAGACCATCGTATTCTGCTATGTTATTGGTGCAAGGAAAGTTTAAGCGCTAGGCAGAAGGTTGGATTTCTCTATAGGGGTATGTTAAAATGGCTGCGGCACTTCCTCCTTGAGAGGTTGAAGCTCCATCAATGTAGAGGATTGCCTCATAATCATCAGGTATGGTGTCTACATTGTTAACATTTTCATCTGGGAATTCGGGGTTTATTGTTGCTTGATCGTGCGTCGGTGAGATGGTTAGTTGCTTGGCTATTACTTGACCTTTTGTGGAAGATTAAATGACATAGTGTAAATCAAACTCTGCAATCATCGTTTTCCACCTAGCTAACCTACTTGACTCATAGATGTTATTAGTGATGGCATGGAGAACATTATCCTTGCAAATGATGTAAACCTGATTACAGAAGAGATAATGTCGCCATTTCTTCAAAGAGAAGACGAGGGCGAGGCATGATTTTTCTATGTCGTTGTATCATTGTTCATAGGCTATTAAAGCATGGCTTAGATAATATACAGGGATCTTAGCCCCATCTTGACGTTTTTGACAAAGCATGGATGCGATGGAGGAACCGAAAGTTGCAAGAAAGATGTAGAAAGGTTTGTCACTTTATGGAGGATAAACAGTTGGTAGCTGGGCCAACTCTTGTTTTATGTTCTTAAACGCTTCTTGGCATTGTTGAGTCCATTGGAAATGTACATTCTTTCATAATAGATGTTGCATGGGACTCAACTTATCCGTTAGCCTTTTGATAAAGTATTTAATGAATTGCAGCCTACCTTGGAGGCTGCGTAGTTCAGTAAGGTTTCTTGGTGGTTGCATATTGGTTATCGCTTTAACCTTATCAGGGTCTACCTGTATCCCTATTTCGAAAACTAGGAAAAGCATTTTGCCTATTTTAACACCGAAGACGCACTTTTTTGGGTTGAGCCTAATGTCATATTTGAGACAACGTTTAAGCACTAAGTCTAGATCTTTTGCATGTTGTTCAGTTTTTTTAGACTTGACTGCTATATCATCAACATAATCATTGAGCAAATTGAACATGTAGTCACTAAATATGTATGTCATTGCTCGCTAATATGTAGCACCTGCATTTTTAAGGCCAAATGGCATCATTGTATAACAAAATTTCCCCCAAGGTGTCATAAAAGTTGTCCTAAGTTGATGCTCTAGATTAATTCTTACTTGATTGTAGCTTGAAAATACGTCCATAAAGGATAACAGTGCATGCCCAGCTGTCGTGTCAATAAGTTGATCAATGTTGGGCAAAGGAAAGTCATCTTTTATAGTGGCTATGTTGAGGTCACGGAAGTCAATGCATATGCGTATACTACCGTTCTTCTTGGGGACTACAACAATGTTTGATACCCAATCAGAATAGTCGATGGCTTGGATGAAACCGGCTTGGTAGAGCTTTGTGATCTCAGTGCAGACTGCTCATGCCACTTCAGGTCTAACCTTTCGTGCTTTTTGCTTTACTGGTTTAATTTTTTCATCAAGAATAATGTTATGTTGGATGATCCGGGGGTCTAGTCCCAACATGTCTATATATGACCATGCAAATGTTTTTATGTTGTCTTTTAAAACCTGAGTGATTTCACCTACGAGTTGTGGATCTAGTAAGGCACTTAATTTCAAGGTTCTGGCTTTGTCATTGACTGCGGTAATGGGGATTTCAACCAGAGGATCTTCACTAATATTGTTAGCTTCTAGATTTAGAGTTTTAGCTACGTTTTTAGGCCAATCTGACGTTTCTTAAGTGGAGGCTATCAAATCAGTATAGGTGGATGGATTTAGATCCAAAGATTCTAGTGGATCACTCTTTCTACATCTCCATATGGTCCGTTGAGAGACAATACTGAGAGGGTGTTGTTGGTGGCTATGATGCTCGCTCCTTCCAATTAAAACAGGAGCAAAATAAGAGACACTCCCGCAGTAGGAGAGTTACAAAGTGTAAACGAACAGAGGATAAGCTGTGCACTGAGAAATTTAGGAGATGCAGTGGCAATTATGGCAGTTTAAGACCATACCGGGCCGCATGGCAGTTTAAGGCCATACCAGGCCGCATGTTGACTTACCATTTGAACTAAGTGTATGCACTATTTTTAAGTTTTCATGTTTGGTGGAATGTATAAAGACTGATGTAATGGCCTGAATTTAATTGTGATATAAAATGGTTAAATTTCTTCGTTATCTTGATGTTTTATGTAAATATTTTTGTTATTTTTCATGTTTTTTATTGTTCTTCTTATTTTTCTAGAGTATATGTGTGCAATTAAATGTAACATAAATTTCTAAAGTGTAAAGCGAGATGTAAGGTAAATACTTGGAAAAGAAAGCAACGACCGTGCAAGAATTTAAATTGTAACTTGTAACTTGGAAGCAAAAATTCAATGTAAAATGACGAGAGTTCGTAAATCTATAACTTGTTGGCTCTAGTTTAAAGCCATTTCAGGCTTGGTACATCAGTTTAAAGTCTTGATGGACTGTTGCATCTATTGTTAAAGAAAGGATTACTAGTTTTATGCCATGGTGGGCCAAAGGTAGTAACGTTTTGAAAAAGTTTTAAACGGAACCAGCCATTTCTGACCGTGGCTAGTTTAATGTCATTGCGGACGTTTGTTGGCAGTTTTAACGTCATACTAGACATGTCGTAGTTTAACGTCATTTTGGACATTTCGTAGTTTAATGCCATTTCAAACATTTTGTAGTTTAACGTCATTTTAGACATTTCGTCTCATTCGTTCTAATCGTTGAGTTGCCTCTTGATCTTTTGTAGCTTAACGTGTGGGGTTGGGCATATGGGTATGATTTTATATTCACTTTCCCCTTCATCGGTGATGTCAAAGGGTAGTTCTGACTAAGAGACATTAGTAGGAATGGCTCCTATGTTTGCGTCTTCTTGTATTTCTTCAGTGCTAGTTCGATTGTGAGTCAACGTTGGGTTCACGTTTTGATGTATGTTCACGGTTTCTTGTTTAGGCTTAACGAACTCAATTTGTGATCCTTGACCTACCTCAAGGTATGAGGAAGTGATTGATGCTATTGTATCCCCATGTATGATTATCTCACCATCCTTGTAAGGTAGGTGGATCTCCTGATGGATTGGTGAAGATACGACTTTAAGTTGAGCTAGCCAAGGACATCCTAGGATCAGATTAAACTCTGACATTTCATTAACCACTATGAATTCAGCTGATGTAGGGAATTGGTCACCGGCTATGAAATCTAAGATAACCATGTCTTTCACTCCCACACAGGAACCACTGAAGGATCTCAAGAAAGAGGTTGTCGTGGGTTGTACTTGTTCAGTGAGTCCCAATTTTTCAATGACGGAAAAAGGTATTACATTTGTTGCCGCACCATCATCGACATGCACCCTACATATTTTGAAATGATCAACCTATATTGTTATGAACATAGGGGCTGTGGTGATTTCCCCTATTTTCTCATCTAGCTTAATGTCCTTAACACGGAACTCTAGGGATGTGGTCTCTGATTCCTGAAGTTGTGGGGATAATACTGCATAAATGGATGGTTCATCTACAGGAAGATCCTCACTAATAGGAATTGAAGTTAGCATCCGTACGAGAGCCTCTCAATGTACTGGTGAAGTCATTACTAGGTCATACAAACTTAAAGAAGTATTCTTTTGTTTTAAGGCTTGTGTGAAGGTCTTTACCATTTGGGACAGTCTTATCCATAGAGATTTGGTCCATTTGACCTAGCATTCGTATTTCTCGTGGAGGGGTTTTTACGTTAGTAGCTGAGGATGCTGGGTTTGGGATATGACTCGTGACATCATCTTTGTTTTGGTCACTTGTACTAGGCTCATTAATGGACAGACTCATGGGAATGACGCTTAGCGATGTAGGCTTTGGCCATCCTAATTCGTGTATATGGTTTTCTCTCTCCATGCGCTCTCTTTTTTCTCTTTCCAGGTGCTCTCTTATTAGCCTATCGCCAAGACGTTCTCGCAAAGGTCATCGAGAAGTGGAGGCGGGTTGTGCGCCAAGGTGTTTTGGCACCCGGACCACAATGGGAATGGGTCGGTTTTCAGATGGTATGTTTGTTGTGGTGGTAATCGAAGGAGGTATGTGCATGATGAATGGTTTTGACGGTGTGGGGGATGTGCACATGGTGAAAGGGATTTGAGGATATGTTGGGGTAGGTGTGTTTTCTAAATGCCTACGAATCACAAAAGGTTTTCGAGGAACATCTTGTTTGTCTTCCACATGGATAGTATTAATCACATATGGTGCATCATTAGTATTGGTATTGAGAGGATCCTTGTAGACCCCCATGGATTGGTTTTGGGATCTTACCAGGTTTGTCTCATCGAACACCACTTCACCCTTATTAATCATGCGTTGTATGTCTTGTTTCAACGTAAAGCAGTAATTAGTCCCATGACCACATCGTTGGTGATATTCACAAAACCTATCCAACCTAAAGCCTTTTGGAATGGGAGGTTCGTTAGCTATTGCTAAGGCTAGATTTTTGGCTAATTTGCAAAAGCGATCATGTCTTTGTGAGGTTGCAGGAGACATTTGTTTGTGTTGAATTAGCCCAGCCTTTAGAAGTTGATCAAGTAGTTGTGAAGGCTTCATGGGCAATGGTGTGTATTAAGCAAGGTATTTCTTTTCGAAGGTACGAGAATGACCTGTGTTGTTGTTTCTATTTGAAGAATTTTCAGGTGTAGGAGTGGGTGTGGTTCTTTCATAGTTGTTTGGGACAACAGGTTGTTTTCCCTTTTGTCCTGGGTGACTAGGTCGAGCTGTTTCAGCCACTACTGCTACCGTTGTTTTAGATTTATCTTTTCTTGTGTGTTGGCTCCTAAAGGTTGAGTAGGCTGGGTCATTACTTGTTTGTGTAGCCTCTTCTATGTCTTTAATTTGTACAAATGCTTGACTCAAAGTACAAGGTTTTAGATAATAAAGATTTGATTTAATGAAGTCATTTGCGGCCACCTTAAGGAATAAAGTACGAGGATGTTAAGCAGATATGTTTCAGGAATAGGTTCGTGAAGTTCATTCAGGGAGGCGGTCCATCTTTGGATAAACTTTTGTGCTGGCTCTAAAGGTGCTTGTTTAATTTGGATCAAGCTATCTAACATGGCTTCAGGTTTTAGATTGTATTTGAAATGGGTAACAAATTGGTGCAAAAAATCCTCTAGAGAAGATATAGAGCTACAGGGTAAGGATCGGTACCAGTCTAAGGCTCTTCCTGCTAAGGACATAGTAAATACATGCAGAATTACATGGGGCCATGCCTGAAGCAAAATACTTTTGGTTTAGAATGTCATTAGGTGGGCATTTGGGTCTCCCTCTCCATTGTACTTGGTCAACTGAGGTAACGAGACTCCTTTTGGCAAGGTTAAGGGTGGAACTCAGGGGTCAATCAGGTCATCTTGATAGAAATCTAGTACTTTGACTTCCTCATTGTTCAAAGTTTTAAGGCATTTTAATTCCTCTGCCAAGGAGTGCATCATTTTTTGTGTGTCTGCCCATTCTTGGATGGTAGGTAGACTGGCGGTTTGGGTTGATGGTAATTGATAATGACTTGATTGTGGCATCATTTGTGGAAAAAGAGGTTGTTGGACTATTGTTTGTTGTGGCGGGACAACATTTAGGGCTGAGATTATGGGATGTGGTACACTGTAGTGAGTAGACGGGTTTTGCTGAACAGCTGGTGGGACCCACTACCCAGTCATAGGTTGTGAAGTGATTGTTGGTGTTTTTTGGATTTGCACTTGAGGTACATAATGAGTGGACGTGGAAATAGGTATGACTAATGGCATTCCAATCGCTTGAGGTCGAGAATTCATTCCTGCATTAGTCTGTTGAAATTGTGTTTGCAATGGTATGACAGAAGTAGATGCATTAGTTTGAACGTTGGACTTGGAGAATATGGGGATGGGAATGGCTACTTCTCGTAAGGAAGTTAGTGGTGGAAATATTGTTTCTTCCAGGAACGGTTGAAACAGTGGGTTTGTATGGGCATGGGGGCTAACGGTATGGTATGATTCTCCATGTTCAGATTGGGCTGCAAAGTCATCTTCTTCATCTTGAGGCTCTATGGGAGGTAGCTGTAAGGCTTGACTTCTAGCCATGAGAAGTTGGGATATGAGTCTATGATGGTGTTCAAAGAGCAGGATTATGTCAAATGCTGAAGGGATGAACTCACGACCCCCCTTGTCGATAAGTTCATAATTTCATTTTGCTTCCCTTTCCGTACGATCGATAGGTAGGTTGGCTTGGATTTTGACACATATGAAGTTGTACTGTTCGGGTGTAAGAGTGGCATAGGTAGGGTCTTTGCCCTGTATCCTAAGCGACTAGCGTGTAGGGCCTTGAGGGTTTACTTGTTCAATGATAGTTATGGATTCCGTAGCAGTCATAGGGTTCGAAGTTTCAGTGATTGGTAGTGTTACTGAGTTAATTTGAAAGGATTCCATGATGAATGTGAGTAGACTGGGCTAGATGAATGGAGTTGGATTACAAGTAGTTGCAGCATGACTGTGACACAAACACAACGTGACCAAACTAATCAAACCAGACCAACAGGACAAGCTCAGCGTGACCAACAGGGATAGGAGACTCACAGGGTAAGATGAAAAAGTTTTGATAGGTAGCGTGATCAACGTTTTAACAATGGCAAATTTAGGCCCTCCTTCTAGCGCCAAAAATTGTACTGACCTAAATTGTCGGTGTAAGAATGGAAGGGAAACAGACACCGAGAGATCGTTGGACAGACATAGTTGACCCTATCTTCGCCCGAGGGCAAGCTAAAAAAGTAAACGAAGGTAGATTGCCTTGGATGGTTTGCACGTATATCAACCAAGGACTTCCCCAAGTGTAAGCTACGGCTAGCACTGGGGTTATCATAAATTATGTCTTAAAACATGTGAATGCGCGTAAAATGTAAACATGAGCCATGAGACGTAAGACATAAATGTAAACGTAAGGCGTAAACTAAACTGAATGTGTAAACTGAACATAAATTGAATGTAAGTAGAAATGTAAACAGAACATAAAACAGAACGTAAAATTGAAAATGGAAATAATGTTTGGTTGGCAAAACGGAAATAATGCATCGCTTAGAAAAGATGTGCATCGGTCAAAGCGTAGTTGCGTGTAGATGGCAGGTTGAATGCCTAACCCCGGGGTGATGTAACGTGATGATGTGATGAATGTGAGAAATGCTTGGATGCCAACAATCAAGTGTGTCGAGTGCCCAAGGATTGCAGGTTCTTTACTTTCTCAGAATTGCGGATGTCTCCAATTGCCCCCTCTCCTGTTTATGTGAATTGACAGGGTATTTATAAGGTTGGGCCAAACTCGGGCATGGAATCCGTGGATAGAATCAACGGATGAGAGATGAGAGGAAACAGGATCTTGTGACGTGTTCAATGGATAATTGTGCTCGGGTTGGATGCATGCTAGCGAGAGTTGAATGTGTGTTGGACAATTGTGCACAAGTTGGATGTGTGTTGGCAAGCTACGTTCTTGACTAGGTACATCGCATTTTATAATTTATGGGTTATTTAAGCCCATGAAAGTATATTTAATTTAGACCATGAGGGCTTGACTATCCCACAAATGAAGATTTACAATGAAATGTATAAGGGAAATTCAACCCGTCTTGCTTGAAACTTCTTTGTCCATGAGTTTTTTGAAATTTTCTAGAAGTTGTTAATGTTGAGAATTTTCTGGAATTTTCTAATGCTGAGATTTTTTTGAAATTTTCTGCCATTTTTTGGAATTTTCTGGAGTTGCTGATGCTAACAATTTTCTGGAATTTTCTTGGAGTTGTTGATGCTGAGAATTTTTTGGAATTTTCTACCATTTTCTAGGAGTTGCTGATGCTAAGAATTTTTTGAAATTTTTTGGAATTTTCTGATGCTAAGAATTTTCTAGTATTTTCTGAAATTTTTTGATGCTAAGAATTTTCAAGAATTTTTTGGAAATTTCTGGAATTTTCTGAAAGTTGGTCACGCTAGACTCACACTGCCAGCGTGACCTGGGCATCAGTGACAAAAATGAGCATTTTTGGAGTTGAAATCTGAAGTTCTGGAGGTTGAAACTTGGAGAAATCATTAATGGACCTTGAGGGTGACTTGTCCCTTCAAAATCAAACCATTTTGATGCTATTTTAAGGATTTTTGAGGATCTGAAAGTTGGTCACGCTGTGGTCATGCCTAGCATGATTGCCCAGCGTGACCTACAAAAAATTGTGTAGTCTGGCTTGAAATTTGGACTCCTGAATGCTGATACTTGGAGTGGACATCAACGGCTCTTGAGGATGGCTTGCACCCTTAGATTTGGACCACTTTTTATTTGATTTTGAAATTGTTGGAGCTTCTCATGCTGAGGGCAAGCTAGCTTAATAGGGTGATCAAGTTAGCTTGAGCAACCTGGACTTGAGTTTCATGCCTTAGGAAAATTTTGCCTCTCGAATACTTGAAAGGGCATGTGTTATTCTTGTTTCAAAGTGTTAGGCCAAAATTAGTGGTGTTTCAGTAATAATAGGCATATTGAAGATGATCAAAGGAACCATCACAGGGATGGTAGAAGAGAATGTAAACATGAATAAGGGGATGGGCACCATCATAAAAGGAGACAAAGCAAGCAATGCCAAGGAAGATATGATCATGACATAGACCATGAGAACCAATATGATTATGATGGACCATTTTTTACCACAAGAAGCATGAGAAACATCTAAGAGGTAGTTTATATTTCTACTAGACATCAAAGGAATAGCAGGATTAAAAGATTGAATATGAACAACATTCCAAAGTTTGAGGGAGGCTATAATGTAGACCTACAACATCATCTATAAGCCTTCCATGATGTCTATACCTTGCAAAATATCGAGAATGTATGGAAAAAGCTAAAACTTTTTCTAGAGATATCATCAAAGAAGCTAAAAGTTGGTATCACTCCTTGAAACTAAAATCTTTTAGGAGATGGAGTATAATGTTGGAATTGTTTAATGACAAACATGAAACATACTTTATGATATCCAATTTGAGAAAACAAATTGAAGAGTCAAGATATGATAATCATAAATCACTTGTTGTAGCCTTTACATATATTATTCTCTCCTTCATAGATTCCCAAGCCATGGCTTTTCTTAAAGGAAGTAACTACACTATATCATAGAAAGACTCCATAGTAAGATATGATAATCATAAATCACTTGTTGTAGCCTTTGGCATATATTATTCTCTCCTTCACAGATTCCCAAGCCATGGCTTTTCTTAAAGGAAGTAACTACACCATATCATAGATGGACTCCATAGTAAAATAAGAGAGACTCTTGGGATATATGCCCATGGAAGATTATCTAAAATGAGATCCCATTAGGTCCAAAGGTTGATTGATCAAGTGGTGAAGGAGGAAGATGCACTAAAGAAAGAAGAAAATGTAGAAGAGTACAATAGAGATTCCTCCATCCTCAGAAAGGAGGCATATCTATGTGAACCTGATGAAGAAGCACCATTAGAGAAGATAGTACAAATAAAGACTTTGCTCATTCAAAAATCAATTTTTGAAATATTAGTGAAGTTTAATAACATGTGGGACTCCATTGATGAAAAATTCCAAATAACACTAAAGATTATGGAGGATAAAGAGAAGAACAAGAGCTAAGAAGAAAGATAAAAGAAAGAAAACAGATATAGGAAAGCACTAGTACCAGCACAAAGGGAAAGTAGCTACAATGGAGAAGGTTTGAGACTCCAAATTAAATGATGATATCTATGACACTTTCTAGTAAAAACATTTGAAAGGTTTTTTTCCTAATAATGTCACACTTGTAGGAGTTTGGAAATTATGAATTAAACCCAAATTTTATCAAGAAGAAAGCCCCAAGGAGGTTACCTTATCCTCAAGACAACCACAAGTAATCCTATCATCGCTAAAAATATTATCCAAGTGGGGCTCCATCTTAACCTCAATAGTACTACTAGTGATGGCAAAACTCATAGTCATGGGAGATGCCACCACCAAGGTAGCAATATTTCTATAAGCAACTAGATACTTATGGATATTATGTTCAAGAACTTGTATCACCTAGTAGCTCTTTCACTTATGTCTCTACTCACCACAATTATCCTCTAGAGTACCATAGGCCTATCACTCCATGTGCTGAATCTCCTTTTACATATTCTTCTCACCCTCCACAACAATCTAAACCTCACATCCTAAATCTTTTACTACCTTCTCCACTAATGGAAGGAGAAATTCCTCTACATTCTTAACAGTGGAATACCATAAGAGCAGTGAACTTGTAGCTAGATGACAACTCAAGTGGTTTTGAATGTAAGGCTTAGAAACAATCATTCTTTAGCCTAGTCCATCTAAATTTTCATAGGCATCCATGGTTGCAAATCCAACACCAATAAGCTCTTAGATAACCTCCAAGCTACTTTCAAACCAAAATGTCCCTAAGGTATAAACTATAATGCTTACTAATGTAGTCACAAACTAAATTAAGATAGGATACCATCCTAGAAAAAGAACTAATCCAAGAAGCCCCTTGATCTACTTATAGATTGTAAGAAATGCATCATGCAAGGCTCTACTAGACTTAGGTTTCTTAATTTCTTGAGAAATGTACAAGGCATGAAATCTACCATCATTAAAGAAATGCAATATTAGGTTGGAGCCGATAGACCAATGATTCACTATTTCTTTTGAATTGGTAAAGGATGTTATGATTACTATTATTAGGTGGTCTTATTGAGCATATTTCCTATTTCCTAGTGATCACTATGGAAAATAATAAGAGGAACTTTTCCATAATCATGGGAAAAGCATGGCTTAGCACCATTGACGTTAAGCTAGGATTCTAAGAAATTTCCTTGAAGATTACTAAGGAAACTAAATGTGGCATAATGAAGAGGCAGAAAATTTCATGCATTACATTTGAGGATATAAGATGCAGTTGTGAGTAGATAGTTTAAACCATAAATGCAACTATAATACCATCTCACAACAAACTTAAAAAACAAGAGAGTGTACAACAACATAAGGATGTAATGATCACTAAATAAGAAAACACTCAGTCATTAGAAAGTACCAAACTATTTAAAACATGCATAAAAACATCTAAATAACCTTTTAGTTGTTACAGTAAGAGAATTAACAACATAGAAAATCTACAAGATGATAAATTTCACCTAAACGATACACACTAAAAAGGATATAAACATGGAGATCTAAACATCAAATTTAAAAACCAAAAGAAAAACACGTGGAACATCTTTAATAGAAATAACTCTTAGTCCAACAAAGTATCTATCTCTAACTAATCAAAACCCTATTATCAATAACATTAATTAGAATCATAAATATAGATATAAACCACTAAAGATGATATCTAGGAAACCTATAATGCATGACCCTATGAATATGTGGCTCATTTTCAAGCACTTGTCCATGAGTTTAGTCATGGAGAAGGTATTCCATCTTCAACTAGGAATTGATAAACCTATTTTTTTTTTTCAACTTTTTGTTTTACAATTTCTTTTTATTTTTTTCAATTCTTCATACATTTTCTATTTCTTGTATTTTTTTCATTTTCTTCTATACTTTTGCTTTCTTTAATTCATTTTCCTTTTCAAGTATTTAATTTAATTTAATTTTGATTTTTCTGTTATGCATTAATAAGAATTGTCATTCATGTACAAGCCAACTTTGTTGTTTGATAGTGCCCTGTGCTCTCAAGATGATTGGAAATGAAGTTGTATAAATCAATGATACCATACCATCCATTCCTCCAATTTTTATAAATAAGAGGTATTCACCATGAAAGTAGTATGGTTCTTCTTACATTAAGACTAAAATTCACTCATGATATTTATGCCTTGAAGAAAAGGGGAAGAGCTAAGAGGGAATGAAAAAGGATGTAGCATTAAGAGAACTTGTTGATTCCTTGCATTTCCTCTATGGATCTAATTACTTCATGTATTTATGTCATTACTCATGTTTTAATTGTGATGGAAGCATATTATTAAATAAGTGTTGCCTTGTTATTTCACTGGAAAGACATGTTACCCATGCTTGAAGGTATTCCTTTATTAAGAAAAACACAATCACCAATTAATTACTTCACAAAAGAAAACTAATTCCTAGGGTACTACTATAAAGACATGTTACCCATGCCTGAAGATAGGCTACTTCTAGGAATCCCAAAGGTCTTTTAAACTAGTCTCATTGTGTGATTAGAAATACATGTTACCCATCCTCAAAGGTACTCCTTTGATGGGATTAACATTGGGTATGGGGTTGGAAAGACATGTTACCCATGCTTGAAGACACCCCTCTAACAAATTAATAAGCTTCATAAAAATACTTAATGTTTAAATAATTAATTAATAAAAAATACTTTCTTATTCTCTTTTGTTCGATAGTGAAGTTTTCATATGGTTGTGGTGGTCCTACAGTTATAAGTTTGAAATAAGGTAATACGATCTTATTGAAAAAGGTACGAACTTGGTTTGAAACCTGGATAAATAGGTATGATGGTCACTTAAACACATTTGACAGCAATACCTATTGTGAACATGGTAAAGCATCACATGCCCCTTTTCTGCAATCCCTTCTTATTCCATTATTCATCTCACTACTGCATGCAATTGCTTGTTTGATGATTTTGTTTAGTATAGTGTAGGATTCCGAAGACAATTGTTATGTGGGTTAGCATGTAAATTGGATCAATATTCAATTCTCAACATGCCTATGAACACCTTATGGAATGGTTATACAAGAATATTAATGGCATGAGCCTGCTTTGGGGAGGACCTACTTGTATAATATTTGGACATCTAGGCTATACACCACCTCCACATTCCCAAATCATTGAGTTACAGTTTCAAGTTAAATGCATTTCTTATTTTTCATTTCATCTTTTCATGGACATGAATTATCAAATCCCTATTTATGTTATGAAATCTTCCAAACACATATGAACCTCCAATTAAATCTCATGAATGATCAATAATGATCTTATTGAGATGCGTTAAGAGAACAAGGACCTGACCAAAGAAAATTGACAGGTGCTTAAGGTAGATAAGTAGAAAGAACAAATAGAGGAATGCCTTTAGCACTCACACGAGTAACTTGCTAGGGTAAACTAGAATATTATAAGGTTGGTAATTGAAAACTAGAATCTTTCAATGAAGAAGGTGCATGCTATCAAAAATAAGTTAGCCATCGAGATCGCCACTTGGAAGAATGAGATCTTGAAATATGAAAAGGTGGAAAATCATTATAGGAATTAGGTGGACATGCTTAAAGAAATGAATGAAAATGAGATTCAATTGGCTAAGGTGAAAATGAACATTATCCTCTAGAAACCCCAACAAAAAGGAGATGCATGGCAACTTATCTTTGATGGATTGAATGTGTACAATCAAGTGAAGATTTGTATGAAGAAGTTATAGATTAGAGAAATAACTGAATATATGGAGTTCACAATCCTTTATTACATAAACTTGGTAATGTTGATTGCTAAATGGCCATAGTTAGAGTTGGAAAGCACGTAGCTAACTCATATCTCTTCTATGATGCTAAGTTCAAGCTCCACAAGAAGACTAAGCAAAAGCTAAAAGTGACTAATTTGGAGCTTAAGGTCTTCATGGTGAAAATTGAAGATGCACAAGTTATTAGAGAGAACTTGGCTAAGAGGATGGTACACTACTAGAAGTTGAAAAAACACCATGCAAGTGTTTAACATTGAATGCAAGTAATTCAAAGCCTGGTTCGTCAATGCCAAAGAGTTATTCCTTGCTTTGCCTTACCCTTGGGATGTGCCAACACCATCTAATCTAGGTAATGTTGTCTAAATTATTAATGATTCTAGGAGTAAGGAGGAGGAGATGAAGACATTATTGGATGCCTTTCAAATCTTAGAAGCAATAGCAGTAATAGCCAGGGCCATCAGTTGAACCAAGAGCCACCACATTTGGGCACCACCTAAAGCATTTTCCTTGGGCCAATTTTATACATAATGGCTAGTCTAGATTTTCTAATGTATCCAAATTTTATTAAGTCCAATTATAAGTATTCAAATGATTTTGTTGTACTATATCACTCATGTCTTAGTTAGTTAGTTAGTGACTTTTATACTTCTCCAATTTTGTAATTAACTTGGTTCCACTTTTGTTAACTTGAGGATGAGTTTTTAGTCTATCATGGGGGTATGATGAACAATAAATTAGTCAATTGTGTTGACATATATGTATCGATGTAGCCTTTGATGTATCAATGCATATATGTTAATGCAATATTTATCTTTTCTTATATAAATGTGTGAACCCACCACATTTATAACACCATTTGATCATTTCATTAGCTAGACTTTTTCAGTTCTACATTATAGAAGTTAGAATTTTAATCTTTGAGTGCTCACTATGTGGATTCAATAGATTGTATGGAGTTCTATTTGGGTGCATTATTGATGAGCGGCAAGGTACCCCTATGCCCAACCATATGAATCACAAGCATTCACATGCGATCCAGTCAAATTTTGTAGGCCTTAAGTTCCTAAGTACATAAGTTCTAGGATGTGAAAGCTAACTGTGATAGTCATTGTCTATTCAAATACACTTGTGGAGCTTAATTGTATGGTCAAGTGTAATTAAGGCACATGATTTTTATTATTTTATATTTTATTCATCTACAATTAATAGCAAGTTAAAACTCAATTTATAAATCAATTAAACTAATATGATTGCTGATTAATAACTAACTATCCTAACACACAAGTATCCGATCCCACTTTCTGTGGACATCTTGAACATGTATAATGCTATTGGGTTACTAAATATTAAGCATTGTTGGGATTACCAAGCATCATACGCATGCTCGAAGCGGTCGTACTTATGTGCTTAATTAATTGCTATTTAATCTAACTAGCTTAATTTAGCTTAATTACTTGGCAGTATTAAATGAAATTGCACAAAACATTAAATGCATGAATGAAATATTTAAGCTAGCCAAGGTGCTACAAGGTTTGATCAAAAATCTTGTCTTTATTGCCGCACACATTACCATGTTCAGGTACAACAGTGCTCAAATAAAGGTTCATACACTCAATGACTCCTACTTCAGGCACTTTCGAAAATATTTTAACTCTAGGGAAAATAAATTGCAAGAGCTTCGCTATGCTATGACAAAAGCTTTTCCAAATCGTGTGCCCAAGCGCTATTAGGCCGGGACACACCCTATGATATTAAATATCCGACATTGCATGTTGAAACCCGATATTGCGTATTTGATATTAAGGCTTTGATATCAAAGCTAGGCAAAATACAGTTCATCAATTATGTACCTAGACACATGTACATAACGACAATAAAATCAAGATTCGTTTCATCCATTGTTGCACTTGGATTTAGCATTTTGATTTACTTTCTTACACTTTACTCTTACTGTTCATTTACTTGCCCATGCTATTAGTTAAAGAATTTATTATTTAGCACTTAAGTAAACATGCATGAGCACTACCACTTCGAGCATAATGTACTAACATTTGGTAATCCCAAGAGTGAACACTTGGTATGCCCAACAATAAATACTTGTTAACCCAACAACTTTAGTACATGTTTAGGATATGTACAAAAAGTTGGGAATAGATGCTCTATGCTTAGGGTAGTTTAAATTACTTCTCTATAATTAGATTAATTAATTTAATATTTTAAATATAATAATAATAATAAACACCATGATGTGCCTCAATTGCACTTAACCATACAAAGTGAACTAACACAAGTGTGATTGGGAAGACAACAATCAACATCTCAATGCTTGGTTATCTAAGGCATCCATCTAGTTCTAAGTCCACAAAATTGGACCATATTATGCATGAACACTTGTGATTCGTATGGTTAGCCATAAGGTTACTCTACCATTCATTAGAACATGGTGAGAAATTTTCCTTTCCAGACCTAAGAAGACTTTATTCATGAAGATGGTGTTATTTAGATGGAATACATTATTGAAAACATGTCTTCTTTATAGAACTATCAATCTTTTTTGCAAGCTATTCTTTTCCTTATTGGTGATCATGTTAAAGTGTCATCAATAATTGATTGAAAGCTTCAAGATTATTGCATATAGGCAAATGGTTCTTATTTCTTAGACTTAGTTTCTAAATTTGTCAATAAAATTCTTCTTTTGCAGGTTTATTTTCTTTATCTAAATTAGAAATGAAATATTACTCGGAGTATAAAGCAATTGAGGACTATCTTTAAAACTTTGAAGATTTGGATGATAACCTAAAATCAAGATTTTTATTGGGTTTGTTCTTGATAATGGCCTTCTAATAGGGTCAAGATTTCAACATCTTGGAATTGTTATTCCCACCTATCATTTTTATACTAAAATAGAAGCATTATGATACTTAGTTTGGGATTATCATGGAATTAAGCCAATTGTAGTTCTTTTGTTTAGACTATTGTTTTAAAATATGTTAGTGTCATCCTTCCTAAGTAGAAGCATTGCTTACAATGCAAAGATCCTTCATATTATTAAAGTAGAAGCATTGCTTACAATGCAAAGATGCTTCGTTCTATTAAAGAAGAAGCATTACTTACAATGCAAAATGTTTGGGATGCATTTCTCCCCTTTGTTAGTAATTGCATTTACTTTTACTGAAGTAAATTGTTTGAGGTTTCATGTAAAGGTACCGATTTCTTTTAGTTGTTCTTTATTATATATGATGCTTGTAGTTATTCCCAAGGTGAGAGAATTCATTTGGTCTATTTCCATCTTCCTTGTTATATAAGTAAACCTGGTTTCTATTGTTGCATATTCTTTTGGATACTTTGAAACGGTGTATTTCTGATCTTAATTATGTACACTTTGTAACGTTTGTTTTTAATAATTTTAGATTTTAAAAAACAATAAAAATAAAAAAGGGCAACTGCGAAAGCTTTCTGCCGTTACTATTTTCCATTTAACTAACAACAATTGCCTTTGCCTTGATACAGCCGAAATGATTGTGTTTCAACTGAATTTAGGAGATCACCACCATTGGGCAGCATCTGCATTGATCCTTAGCAGAATCATATTTAGTAACATTTTTGGGTTTCTGCATCATTTTTCCCCATTTCCGCTGCCCGGACCCCTGCGGCGAAATCTCAGCTAAAACTTTCGTTCGTTGACTTTCAGATGAAAATAATTAAATAAATATCACAGCTTTCACTAAATATTCGAAATTTACATAGCCAAAACCTCTGAAAGAAATACATATATATAAACCAAGTCCTAGTGCCACCGCACGGGCCCATCTCCGTCAAGAGTGGTAACAAAACGTAGACTTTACCCATCTCGGTCAAGAGTTGTAACAGAACGTAGACTTTGAACGGCGGACGTACAGCCGTCAGACCAGTGTCTTGCAGGAGCGCGACACAGGGTCCCACATAGCCGGAAGTAGGAAACGCCGGCCGTTGGCACCGTGAGCATTGTAACTCGCCCCCGTCACGGAGTCTGTCAGCAACTTGCCAGGGTACCCGGGATACGCGCCGGAGCCGTAACTTCCCGTACACGCCGAAACCGCCTCCAGGGGAGCCAAAGCGTCGCCCTGAAAGTAGCCCGTATTGAAAGGATTAGTCACCGTGTGTGCCAGCTCAGCCGCCACGTTGATGACCATGCCGTCGGCGCCCACGTCGGCGTTGGGTGCCACAAGCGGTGCTCCCTGGGGTCCGTACGGCGGTTGGTGGAATGGCCACGCACATGTGCCCGGGCACTGCGTCTCGGAGTTGCCCACCCAAGCAAACGGCAGAGCGCCGTGGCGCGTACGCACCGTGTCGTGGAAACCGCAGGCGCTCATGCAGAACTGCTCCACGCCCACGTCCGCCGCTGTCAGAACCAGAAACATGGAGTTGCTGTGCGCCGGCAGCCGTCGCGACGCCACCCCCCGGGCCACCAGGCGTGCCACGTCGGCGCGGCGTAGGAGCTTGCCCAGCGAGTAGTTCTCGTCCAGTGCCTGCACACCAAGTCGTGTGTGCGCCACCGACGACGACGATTTTTTAGCGGCGTCTTTGTAGGCGGCCGTGGTGTGCCACCACGCGGCCACCGACGGCGACGGCGATGACGGCCCCGCGAGCGACGAAATGAAGTCGGCGATGATGGCGCGCTGAGACGCCGTGAATTTGCCGTACCAGAGAACGTGGACGTCCACGGCAGGAGTGGCAGTGGTGAGGAGGAGCGGTCCGTGGTGATAGGTTAACAGCAGCGGCTCCTCTTTCACCAACGCTCCCTCCGCCACCGTGGCCACCAGTACCATCATCAAAGCCCCAACCAGGAGAGTAGCTGCTGTTGCTGTTGCAGTTGTCATGCCGTTTTCTAAAACCCTCCCGTATAGAGACTAGTGATCTACTGAAATTGAATTCGAAAAAACGGAGTAGCTATATGCAACGGGAACAAATGCCTGTAAGAGTGAATGAGAAGGCGGATGAGCCTGCCTTGTGTGCCTTGTGTGTTGGGAGAAGACGCCGAGAGGGCCCTTTTATAGATGCTCTCCGAGAGTGTGTGGGAGTATGGACCTTAGGGACGGCCTTCGCTAATTGGGCGACAGCGAAGCGCGAGCGCGTTTCCTTGACATTTTCCAAAATCCAAATATGACGCAGAAATGGCGTCTACAGCACTCTTCCGGGAATCCTAATGAAGAAAGTGGATTAGCCATTTGTGGATCAGGTCGACGACCTCGTGTCCGTTCACGCCATTAAAAAAACATGGGAAACTTAGCCCAAGAATAAGATAAAGTAAACACTGTCGCTTAAGCATTATATACGGTACTGTAAAAGACTGTCGATTAAGAGATCCTTTGCACTTCGGGTGTAATAAAACTTTGGTGTTTGTTTCAATTTGAGTATACTCAAAACTTTTATAATTAATTATTATTATAAAAATAAAATACTTAAAAGCAAAATGGAACAACCAACACCTAAAAACTGTATTTTTAATTTGTGGTTTCATATTTAGCAAGCTTATAAATCCAAAATAAGATGAAAAGTTAACGTTTTTGGTAACCATGTTTAAAATTAAGTTTTAAATTTGAAAGCCAAAAAAACATGTAAGAATAGGAAAGAGAAATTGTTACAGTAGGTTTAAAGAGCATCCTCAACTTAAAAACCTACTTATATATGTGTGTGCTTTACGATTACAATGCAAATCAAAGTTCCACTCTTTAATTCCTATACAAGTTTAATTATCTAGTTTTAAACAATATGATGAATTTATCTTTTAATAAATCAATCAACATGCATTATCTTGTTTTAAACAAGACTGTGAATTAATCTTTTAATAAATCAATGAACATGAAAATTATATGTAAAGACAATATTGTAAAATGAAAATATATTTTCTCAAATTGCACGTTAATTTGTTAAGTGAATATGTGGTTCACACGTGGTAAGGGAGTTCATACTTAAAAAATCCAAAAACCATATGCACACAAGGTGTTAGGAATCCTAAATATTGTTTAACTATATATTTTGAGTAAATCTATAGTAAAATTAAGACTTTATATATCAATATAGCGGTATTGGCCCCTCCAATCAAATACATAACTTCGGGTTACCAGGGTTTGTTATTGCCAAATTGTTACAGATTTGCATAGTGCAATGTGCAAAACTAGGTAGCCTTACGAACCAGTATTGCGGCCATCCAGCATGAATCCCCGGATGTGGAGACAATGGCTTATTATTATTATTATTATTATAAGAACCAAGCTAATTTAATTTGGCGGAATAATGAGTGTGCCTGATGCTTGACTGCCTGGAATGTCCAACCAACACGGCCCCTGTCCGCCGTGGCCACTTTTAGAGGAGTTGTCGGGCAATTGTCATTCATGTTAATGATGGCGTGGCAGGGTAGTTTGTTAGTTTAATCATGGCGTAAGCAGCAAGCACTGGCGCGTCGCTCCCATCCAAAACTAATATCAAAACATGCGTGCGCATCTTGTGCTGACAGCTGCTCAGACAGCCAGCTGGACGACGACGAAGCACACCAGCAGACCGACAGCAGCAGCCTGCAACGCAACATTTTC
Source organism: Gnetum montanum (assembly GCA_015680685.1). NCBI lineage: Eukaryota > Viridiplantae > Streptophyta > Gnetopsida > Gnetales > Gnetaceae > Gnetum > Gnetum montanum. The sequence continues at coordinate 7,226 of MNCI01023384.1, read as the reverse complement.
AGAAACTTTTTCAAATCTTTTATGGCCAGCGTAACTGTATTTTGTTATTTCCTTTGCAAGCGCAGAATCTAGAGACCAGCGAGCTTCAATTTTTTTTTGCGAAGGCGTCCCTCCGTCGTGGCGACTGGCCAGGCTAATGATTGGATAGCGATTTGCAGATGCCATGCCATGCCATGGCCATTGCCCATGATCATGGTTGTGGTTCTGACGTGTGATGCAGGGTTTGTTGGGCATGGATGACCATATTCGCGCGTGAAAGCTTCCACATTGATGTCGTACGGCGCCCACATGAATGAGATTATCGCGTGTGGCGTGCGTGGCAATATTCGAAAACTCATGCCCAGCGGACATTAGTTAGCCTAGGGGAGTTCGCGGTTGCGGAATAACAAAACTCCGCTTACATAAACTTTCCATGCGCCCTAGCATGGTTTTAGGCGTTTGAAATCAGTAGCGTTTCATATTTAACAGAGTACCAAATGGACAATGGTGATTGAGTACTTTCAAATATAAAACTGATTACCTTACAAAATATAAAAATTTGAAGTCTTAAAAGGGATGATGAATGACGATGGTATTTTCAACGTTGGAATGTACTATGAATGCTTTCTTTTTTCTTTTGGCTTATTAACAATGTTGTTTTTAAAGTTCAGCACCCCTTTCCTCCCTCAAGTTTGAAAGCTTTTCCGGGATTAACATGGTGTTTACTTCAAGGAGTGTATTCATACAAGATTTGAAGTCTTTTAGGTAACTATCTATTTATGTTCATTCCATTGCATATAGGCTTGGAATTTTATTATAGTAATGCTTGCTCAATTGGTTAGTGCATACAACTCTACAATTGACAAGTTTAAAAATAAATAATGAGGTATTAGCTTAGTCGTAAGACTCTTGATTTAAAAACTCCAAGTTATGGGTTTGATTCTAGTGGGTAATGCTGAGTTATAAAATTCTAATTTGACTATATGTATTTGGGGTAAATATTATTAAGCAAAAATTCCAAGCTCCAACACATACAAGTTTGATTACAAAAGTTTATTTAGTGTAAAAATATGCTAAACTTGTTTATTCTAGGTAGAAGAATAGTAAGATATATAGTATCCCTTGTTTAAATTTTTTAAAAACAAAAGATGTTTGATATTTTCTAACAAAAATATCTTAATTAAATTCAATATGGTATTCACATGGTGCATTATAATAAATAAAAGGTGATATCTAAAATGGTATTATCATTATTGAGAATGCTAAAGGAAAATATACATACTCTTTTGATATAAATAAAATAATACATTGTGCCTAAACGTAACCTTTGGGATGGGTCATATGACTCATACAATGATAAGTTAGTGTAACCAAAACAACTATACCTCATTGAAAGCATGGCTTTATGTGTAAAATTGGTGCTAATTTGTTTTTGCCACAACAAAGTTGATAATTGTGGAAAAGAAAGAATGTGAAAATGGTTATTTGTTAATACTCAAGAATAATGGAAAGTAATGTTATTTTTTAATACCAAAATCATAGCGTTTTCCTATCCAAAAAGTTAATTAAATGATAAGTAAAGTTATTATTTTGAATTAATATATTATATAACAAAATTTAAAAATATTTCTTATTTACAACTAAATTTTAAAAATAAAATATATTAATTTACCTAAATTATTTTAATATAATTATATGATGATACTTTATATTACTATAGTATTGAAATGATGTTTATTATACAACAACAATGAAAGACTCTTGATTTGAAAGCTTCAAGTCATGGGTTCAATTCCAGTGAATAATGCTAAGTTATAAAGTCCTAATTAAACTTTTAAAGTGTACCTATAGTGTTAGTGAACGTTGCTATGTTAAGGTTTTCTGATCTTGACAGTCACCCCACCTATATACCAAAACTATTCGTTTAATTATTTCTTTACCCGATGGTACGGGATGGTTTGCAACTGGTCAGAATACCTGCAAACTTTTTGCAAATAAAACATTTTATCACGTGGATAAAAACAATAGATAATTACGTTCACGATAATCCTGTTTCCAAATATATGATGTCAAGACCTTTTCATCGTGGTAATGAAAACTGCAACACGTGACAAGGTTACCGTTGGTCAAAAGTAATGGCCATTGTCTATCAAGTTGATGTGATAAATACTGTACGCTTATGACATAAAGCGCAAACTTTATGGTAGTGGAGAAAACAAGAAAAAGCAGAGGTGGCCCCTACTCCTGCCAATTCCTACCATGGTCGTAATGGCATGGCGGAGAGTTGCATTGCTGTCCCATGTGTAAAAATTATGGCGTATACATGCAGAATCACAATTACAAATTTCAAGCAATGATGATGGTTATGATGAACCCACGGAAATGGAATAAAACAAATGTTGCATTATCAAGGATCAAGGATACCACTTTTGACTTTGTGGCATGTATACATGCAGAATCACAATTACAAATTTCAAGCAATGATGATGGTTATGATGAACCCACGGAAATGGAATAAAACAAATGTTGCATTATCAAGGATCAAGGATACCACTTTTGACTTTGTGGCATGTATACATGCAGAATCACAATTACAAATTTCAAGCAATGATGATGGTTATGATGAACCCACGGAAATGGAATAAAACAAATGTTGCATTATCAAGGATCAAGGATACCACTTTTGACTTTGTGGCATGTATACATGCAGAATCACAATTACAAATTTCAAGCAATGATGATGGTTATGATGAACCCACGGAAATGGAATAAAACAAATGTTGCATTATCAAGGATCAAGGATACCACTTTTGACTTTGTGTTACCACATGATAAATGATGCCCCATAGGCCGGCGCGCCTAGGGAAAGAAAATCTGATTGTGTCCTTTAATTTGTTTTGCTTGGAATCAGGGATAAAAATTGATGGGTACCCCCTACTTTTACGTGATGGGTGACTTTGAAGTTATCTTTTGGAGTGTAAAGCAATTTTGAAGTTACTTGGTAAATTTTTGTTCTTCCTTCTATAATGATAGGCTTTAACTTTTAAAAGCATGATTGACAAACACAAACCGTTTTTTAATTAGAAAAAAAACTTAAAAATAATTTATACAAATTTAACTTTAAACTGTAAAAAATATCAAATATAGCTTAATAAATTAATTCATTAGAAAAGGTATTTCAATTTGCAATAAAATAATTCATGTAATTGTTAATTGTTATCATTGAAATACTAATATAACAAAAATTGTGATAAGATGTGCTAGATTCTATCATAAAAAGAATTTCTTATTGTTTCATACATGCTCTAGAAACTTTACGGTAGATATGAAGTTATTGGAAGAAATAATCATAAGACTCAAGACTTTATATTGTTTTAACATATATATTAGCTTTTTAATTTCCACCTTTTAGCTCCATCTTTTGAACTTTCACTTTCTATTTCCATCTCATAAAATCACTTTTTACTAACCTTCAATGTTGCATTTACTAAAGACACATAAAATAAAAAACCAACTTAGAATTCATTAAATAAAAATCACAAATTTGAAAAATATTTAACATTAATTGATGAGCAACAAGGTAGCCCTAACCCCAACCATATAAATCACAAGTGTTCATGCACGATCAAGTTGAACTCCGTTAATGGGACTAGCTATGCATCTAAATCATTATGCTTTGATCGCAGTTTGCTGTCTTCCCACTTAGACTAGTGGTAGCTTTGTCACATATGGTTTAGTCCAAAGTGATGCATACGATTGATGTTGTCTAATCCTATGCTACTCCTAATGAAAATAAAGAGATAAATTAATTAAGCTTATAAACAGTAGAAAATAAAGTCTAAACTAGCTTATGCGTGATGAGTACTCGTTCTTAGTTGCTTGCACACGCCTTGGACTTTGTGAGATTAGAGCTAGGATTACCAAGTGTATGTCATTGGGCTCACCAAATGATACATTGTTGGGTTACTAAGTAATTACACTTAAAAGCTCGCGATTAGTCGTACTCATTTTGCTTAATGATAGGAATTGTAAAGAGTAGTAAATGGAAACATTAACCAAGGAAAATAAGAAATAATTAAATAATTAAATAGATAAAAGCAATAATAATCCAAGTGGATGCTGTAATGATGTAAGTAATCTCGATCTTTATTTCTGGTCATGTAAGGTGTCCAAGTACGTCACACTTGAACAAGGATGCTATACAATTACAAACATCACACTTTGAGCATGCATTGGGAAATAGTAGAATTGAAAATCAACAATCTATGAGGAAGCTAACTAAAAACTGAAACTGAAACTATGTCTTGACCATGCATCCAAGTGTTGTATTTATAGGCTAGCATGGAAGAGATGATATCAGATATTTGACATCATTTCTTGGGCTCTGATATTGGAGCAGACCAAATCATGACTCATCATACCTCCATGATTGAATGAAAACTTGTCCTCGAGTTAAAAAAAATGAGGAACAAGTTCTTTACAAAATATTGGGAAGGTATGGAACTATTGACTGACTCAAAAAATCAAACAAATAAATAAACTCTTACATGTTGTAGTGGTGTTTTTACAAAAATGCGAATACAACATTACAAGGCACAAAATTAGGGAGGCTCATCTAGTTCTTGGAGGCGGTGGCTCCTCCATTGGTCACTTCCCTTTATTGCCAGGCTTCTGAAATTTGTAGCAGTTGAGTAGTGCCTACAACTTTTCTTCTTCTATGCTTGGGTTATGTACCGTCCAAGTCTTTGACCCAATGTTTGTTGGCGTCAACACATCCCAAGTGTAGGGCAGTTGTAGAAACATTTTATTGGCCTTCACATACCAGGGCACAATCTGCCATCATTCCTCCTCAAAGGCCTTGGCTTTTTCTTTAAACTCATGATGGTTTGTTAATCTCTAGGCTAGGTCTGAGGCAACATCTTTTTGTTTGTGGTAGCGAGCTTTGATCACCTTAAGTTTTAAGTTTGCTACATGAAGTTTCTGCAAAGCAGCTTTTCTATTCGTAGACTCTTTTTCGTATAGGATGTAGGTGGTCGTTACTTGTTGCTCCAATTCATCCCTTGGTCATCTTGTTGTTAACATGATAAGGTTAGCATATCTAAGGTTAGCCAATGTCATGTATTTCTTTAAATGCTTAATCTGTAGGTCTTTATTTTTTACTTCCACTTGCTAGACCAAGGCATAACTATCCAAGATGGCCTGCTAGTCAGGATTTTGCATTGACATGGATCCAATGTGGGCTTTGGTCATTTAGATTTCATTTTCATTAATCTGCTTGTACATGCCTACTTATTCCCAAAAGTGTTCTTTCAACTTCTCATGTTTTTTAGCCTCATTTTTCCATGCACTTATTTCAATTGCAGACTTTTTTTGGATGACACAGACCTCCTCCATCGAGAGGGTTCTATTCTCTCTGGGCAATTTGCTAATATTTTGGTTGACCCTCATTAGTTGTTCTCTTAATTGATGAACAGTATCTNTGTTACATCTTGATGCTACATGACCATGACTATGGCACCTTCTCCTGTCTCAAGCATTACTTGGAATGATGCAACATTACTAGAGATTTTCCTAGACCACTAGGATTCTCTTCCTGACTGTAGCGACACCTGTCCTCTTGTCGAATTAGTCGAAACAATGGGTTGCATCTTGTTGAATCTCGTTTAGGACTCTAAAGAGGCTTGATTCCTCTTTGCTTTCCTAGCTATGTGTTTTAGCAATTTTCTGTAAGTGGCTTATTGCTGACCTATAGTTTTGTCTCGGAAATGGTGGAACTTATGTTTTGTGACACTATTCAGGCTTCTTTTTTGCTTCCTTTTTTTGGTTTTGGTTCCTCATCAAGGTCTTTCCTTGGTGCTCTCGGTTTAAGTAATTTAGTGAAGGAGGCATTTTGAGCTTTCCTAGGGATGTCATTTGTGTACCCTATGATTTCAGCGTGCTTGCATAACTTTTGGATTAGGCAAGGAAATGGAAGTGTTGGCTTCCTTGCCTTTTTCGCTTCAAACTGCTTCTAAATTTCTATGTAATATAATTGGGGAAGGTTGACCATGTATTTTCCCATTAGTATGGTACTTCCCCTAGCTGCATATGTGGAGATTCTATTAAGCCCCTTAGTGGAAAAGAGGTGATATGTCCCTATCTTGAAATAGGTTCTTTCTTTTAGAGTTAATTCATTATATGTTTTGTCATCTTTACTGTATGCCCCACCTCAGCCACATCTTCTAAGTGTTAGGATTAGACCTTGTGGATAGATGGGCTAACATAGCCCCCTCATTTGACAGATTGAGAGCTTCGGCGATTGCTTTGACCAAGAACGAAACATTGACATCACAAATGTTGACAGTGGTACCTTTGTCTTTGTTGTGCCAGAATTGGTAGCTTTCACCAAGGTACCATTCATTTCTATAAAAAAGGATGGGCCATAGAGGTGATACTTGAAGTTGTGTTTGAAGTGCCTTTAGAGCAAATGCCATAAATAGGCCAAATTTCATCTCCATGATGACCATGGTTAACATGGATTTTTCTTAAATGACCTCAAGGCATTTTGGGAACAACATGAGGTGTTTTCCTTGCACAGGGGCTAGTTGTACTACAACCTCTCCTTGGACCGATTGTCTTGTGACAAGAGCCTCTTGATGGATATTGAATGATTGGGCTTCTTGTTCTTCATANGGCCATAGAGGTGATACTTGAAGTTGTGTTTGAAGTGCCTTTAGAGANCAACTAGCCCCTGTGCAAGGACAACACCTCATGTTGTTCCCAAAAGGCCTTGAGGTCATTTAAGAAAAATCCATGTTAACCATGGTCATCATGGAGATGAACTTTGGCCTATTTATGGAATTTGCTCTAAAGGCACTTCAAACACAAATTCAAGTATCACCTCTATGGCCCATCCTTTTTTATAGAAATGAATGGTACCTTGGTGAAAGCTACCAATTCTGGCACAACAAAGACAAAGGTACCATNACCTTACTGGCCTTTATCACCCCTTGGACATTTGACTACTCCCTACAAAGGTCTTGCTTGAGGTCCTCTTTTTAGGATCATATGCAATCAATCAAGGATCAGATGTTACTAAGGTGTTATTATTTATCGTTACTAAGTTTATACCTTACTCATGACCTTAGTTTTGTTAAATTTTTTTGTTCATTTGATTGCAGAGTTGGAAAAATCTTTTTAATATTGCCCAAAAAGTATTAATATTATTTATGACCCTTTGTGATTGGTTCCTTTTTACTTATGTATGA
>MNCI01023383.1:412832-423126 GCA_015680685.1 Gnetum montanum | reverse complement strand
AGAGTCCCCAAGGATCTTTCCTTGCTATTGAGTTTTATCTTCCCTATGACATCCTATTTTCGGATGTCATGGAAAACATCAAATATACATTATATTAGACATTATGCATAAGAAGACAATATTCCAAACATCAAACATATGTAGCATTTGACATTATGTGTATAGAAATTAATAGAAAATATGCAAAAAGTGAAAGAAGAGAATGCTTTATTGATATGGAATAAAGTATCTGGATCATGCTTTAAGAGTGTTCCTTGGGGTTTTCTTCCTTCGACATCTATCCTCTTAGAAGAAATTTTTTATTGCCACCATAATTAGGCCTATCGCAGACAAAAATGGATGGTCAATCCTTTTCCTATCTTGCTTCACCCTGCACCTATTACTTGCCTTTACTGACTCTGCAACTCCATGCTAGCATGACCTCTAAGCCTAGGTATAAATGCCTTAAGTAAACCCCCAAAGGTTACCTCAAGAGACACATTCATTATTAAAATTCACCCTTTTGGATCTCAATAAGAACACATCCTTTTGGGTCTTACTACGATAACAATAACACTTGTTACGAAGAGGCACCATCTTTGTTATGCAATAATACCATTTGGGAATGGAAACGTTACAACCTACCTTCCTTAGGTTTTTTTCATCCTTGAATGAGTCCACATTCACTATCTTTTCCAACTCCAATGCTTCTATTATGCTCCTATGCTTCAATAATTTGATTTCACCTTTGAACTTGAAGTTGTTTCTTGCTCATTCTGCACCAGATATGTGTGAGAAAAATATATGAAAAATTACATGTTACTTTCTTAATACTTATTTCATTTGCTAAGATAATGAAAAGAGGTGAATTAAATATCTACTAACCACTAATCACCAGTACTAACCAAGGTCATACAAAGTGCAACTCATATCTAGTTACCCAAGTGAAGGTAGGTCAAATCCTTTATTCCTAACTTTCATTACCTTAGATATTTTACTTATCTAATTAAAATATAAATTTAAAAAATGAAAAAAATAATAAGATTTATTAATAAAAGTAAGGGTGAGATACTTCCTAATATTAATCAACCTTATGAACTAATGGGAGTAATAAGCCATATATAGCCGATATACATATCACAACCTATCCTACATATACCAACAAGTGCACATAGCATGATAACATGTGCTCATATAACTATCCACAAATATCTCTCCATAAATATACAACTATCCAAATATCCACATATCCAAAAAAAATCTCCCCTTTTTTGTACATCATGATGGGATCATGAAAAACCTCTATCTGGTACTCTTTGTATCATCATTACCCTCATTGAATCCAAAATTTGCATGAGAAGGTTAGTAAGTCTTTTCATCATCATCATCGCTGCTAGTAATAAAGCTAGAGACATGATGTTCATCATCATCCAAAGAAGATACTATGATGAGAGCTCTTTGGGGATGAAGCTTTATCCAAAATCTTGATGATGAAGTGGGATGAGATGAAGCCTACTAGGAAGATGAAGAAGCACCCTTTCACTAATAAGCTTTCGGAGTGGCTTACCCTTTCACTAATAAGATTTTGGAGTGGCTTACTCACAATGATCTATGACACCGAAAATACTTTCCATCACCAACTACTCAAAAGATTAAGAAATATCCTCCTAGACATATGAACTTGGTCTAGGTTGATTAGGATCAAGAATGCACTCCCCCTAGACATGTGTAGGTGTTGTGGTCAGATCCTCAAAATTGGATGCATTCCCTAAATCATAACCTTGGGATGGTCTAGCTATTGTAGAATGTTTTCCTACAACTAGAATTTCATCATCATCATCTAACAAACAAGGAATAATAATCTCCTCAAACTACTACCCATCTAAAGAAGGTGGTAAACTTGCTACATCCATTCTCTTACATAGGTAAGAGAGAGTTTGTCCAATCATCCCTAAGGTTTTGCCAAATGGTTTCAAGGTCTTCTATAAGATTGATTTCACCTATGCACTTATGGACTTAGATCTCTTTAAGTTAAGGAGAGGTCCTACATGGAGATGTTGCTTACTTCGTTCTGGCCTTCTAAGGTAGAGAGGTTTGGACTTCAAAATCTGCAAGTATGATGCTTCTATTTTCTAAAAACTTTGCAAGACTCCTCTTCCCTCTGAGAATAGGAATATCAAGGATAGGGAAACTTTCCTATCAAATCAATAAGCTAATAAGAAGAGGGTATCCATAAACCCTCTCTCTGGTAAATAAACCCAACCTATCCTTGTAAAGAATGTACTCCAAATCTAATGGCTACTTGATTAGAAGATAATAGAGCACAAATGCATGTGCAAGTAACAGATAGTTATAACTTCCTCCTTTTACAATAATTTTATATAAGACAATAAGTGATATGGTAGAAGCATCTTGGAACATTTGACACCTATACACTTTTCCACTTATGAGAGAAAGAGAATTAACAAAAATGACATCACAAAATTCATCATGAAAAATTGGAATCATATCATTGGTAAAGATATCATTCATAAAATGGATAGTAACCCTATGCACTTCCACAATGGAAATCCCAAGAATAGAATTTACTACTTAAGGTGAAACCTCAATCACAATCTCCCCAACAATAGATCTAAAAGCCCCAACAACAGCATTAGTAATAGCAATATTACAGTAGAGTTTTCTTATCAATATTTTAGGTACACAATACATCATAGAGACAACTGGAGCCAAACCAATAGTTTGAAAAAATGTCATTAATTCCTTTTGATGATGCTCTTGAAAACTTAGACTCCTTTTAGAGATAATGGAAATTGAACCATTTACCTCAAACTGATGCTGAACATCTATAGAATGAAATTGAGGCTAATAAATATTTTTCTTACTTGTTGAAGTTTCCTTTGTGCTTTTGCCCTTGCAAGAAGATGCTCTTGATGTATCAATCTTCTTGTGAGCCATGGATTTAGGCAAGGGTTGCAAGAAATGGACTAGAAATGCAACAAAGAAGAGACCCTAGTCAACTACATTGGGACGTCTAAGGTATGAGTAGGATAAAATAAGAGAAATAAGTGATTTGATTTATATAGCTGATACCCTTGTGAGGGTTTTAATCGCAAATTTGAATGTTCCAAAAAAATGGGATATCTCACCTGAGTTAAACTTACACACAGTGGAATGTCCAAGAATGAGATGGGACATCCTAGGTGGGACATCTTACAACATAATGGGATGTCCTAGCATGAAATTGGGAGTTTTTAGGCAAGGATGATCTGATAAGAATAAGGGATAAAATAGCTGATACTAAAGATAAAAGAAACTTTAGAAAAAAGCTAAGGTTGTAATGCAAGTCAAGAAACATTCTAATAAATCTACACATACCCTGCTTGCTCTTGAAAGGGTGTGATGCTCATGTAAATTTAAAGTGAGGCTATCTCTTCAGAGTCACTCCTCTGTAATTAGTACAAATCTCTTGTATCTCATATGTCTAATCTTCCTTTGTGAAATTCTTTTTTTTTTATTTACAACATGAGTATAGGTTCCTTCTTCCTCCTTCTTCTATTTGATCCTTAATACTTTCTAACCTACAAGGTATTCTTTCTAGGTACCTTTGGATAAGACCAAGGAGTCATATTATATGACCAAGTATTCATGTGATAATGTCTCATTTTAAATGATAATTTAAGTGTTTATTCCCAAACTTAGTACAAAAATAACACTTAATTTTTCTTACTTGGGCAAGATGATCAAACCTTGGAGTGTTATCCCATTTGGATGAAGTGCTTGAGGAAGTCTCAATATGTTGTTGACTTCCTAATAAAATTTTTTCATGTGGATCTCTTCCTTTTCCTAAAATTGTTTCAAGGGTTTCCTTTTCTTTGACAAGTCTTTAATTTATAAGCTTTTTATCTACAAGCTATTTTTTAATCTACTCATATAAGAATGCTAGTTTTTCTTATTCTCAACCTTTATGTTTGAGTTTTCTTTTAAGAGATTCAAATATTTTTGATTGAACTGGGATAACTCTAAATCTTTATCATTAAAGGCCTTCTTCAATTTAATGCATAGACTTTGAAAAGAAATAATTTCATTACATAGTAAGTTATACCTTTATTCAATAGTTCCTTTGGGTTCTTCAGTTTCCATCACTGAATCTTCATTATTAAGAGCCATACAGATGAGATGTAATCATGAGGGTATGTCATTTATTTCATTTTCAATTCTTCCATCATCCTAGCATGTATAAAGATTTTTCTTTTTTGTATCATCTTTGGAATAGTCCTTCTTTGAAAACATGCTAACACTTGAACATTTGGAGGCCATATGGCCTCCACCACCACAAATCTAACATTCTATAGAGGATGCATCAAGATTTAAACTTTTAAAATTCTTACCTCTTTCCTTACCTTCAATGCTGGATTGGTTGAAGCTCTTCCCTTTTCTTATAAGTAATCTTTGAACTCTTCAACACAAGAGAGCCAATTCATCTTTGCTATTTGCCTCATGTTTAGGTGGCTCCTTCTCCTTTGATGAACTTTTAAAGATAATAGGTTTTTCTTTCCTAGCACCTTGGCTAATGAGTTTCATCTCATAAGAAATGAGTGCACTTTAAAGCTCTTTAAATTTCATATTTTCTTTCATAACAATACTTTTGGTTTAAACTCAAGCTACAAAGTTCTAATCATTTTAATAATAACATCACTTTTACATAAATCTTTCTCTATCTCACAAATGGCTACAACTAAGTCATTGGCTCTAGAGAAATAATCCTTTCTTTTCTTCTTTCTTTTAAGTATATCATACTTGCTTTGTAACACTAGAAGTTTTGATTTTTTTGACAATAGATGTACGTTTATATGTTGCCTCTATTATTTTCCAAATTTCTTTAGTAATTTTGCATCCAACTACTCTATTAAATTCAAATTTACTCAAAGCACAATAAAGACAAATTTTTTCTTTCAAATCAAACACAAACTTATATTTTTCATCTTGTGTCCATTTGCTTCTTGGCTTGGTAGCTCTTGTGGTGCTATCAATGGGTGGTGTGTAAGCTTCAAGAAAATACTTCCAAACTTTAAACTCTATGAATTTGAAGAATCCTTACATTCTAGCCTTTCAATATGTAAAGTCAATCCCATTGAACATAGAAGGCTTAGTGTAAGATGTTCCTTCCATCATTCACTCATGAGATGTTAAGCTCTAAAAAAATAATATGGGGCTTCAATACCACTTGAGAACCAAGAACTTAAAAAGGGACGGTTGAATAAGTTTCCCAATTTGAACAACCAAGAAAATCAAAACCACACACAAATTTCTATTGTTTTCCAACATGGGTACATTGACACTCAAAGGGTAGAATCCTTACACACCTCCAAACTTTATTCCTTTCAAAAAATGATTTAAAGAGAACCATAACCTTTACAATGTTTAAGATCCACTTAGAGTGTTTTCTTGCCAAAAGGACATTCAACCCTGCAAGGTCCCAACAAGTTCATAAGATGTCTTCTTGCAAGAAGCACATCAACCATGTAGGAGTACAAATAAAGAAATGAATCAAGTAGAAAGTGTAACTAACTTTACAAATTCCTTACAATGAAGCTCTTAATATAAAATACAAATTATAAGAGATACAGAATTGAATAAACACAATAATCACTTGATGTAATCAATGAATATCCCAATGAACAGTGCTTACCTTTCTTCTAATAATTCCACTTTATTTTATAGTTTTTTACTTTCCAAATCCTCCTCAAAATTCATGCAATGGCTAGGAAACAACTAGTTGCAACATCTTATTTGAGCTTGGGACATCTTACTAAAGATGTTCCACTGAAAATTGGGACATCCTAGTTGGAACATCCTAATAGTAATTAGGATGCCTCTTATTTTCTTGAGACATCTAGCCTAAAACTAAGTCTTCATCTCTAGGATGTTTGCTAAAATTTTGGAACGTCCAGGTACATTGCTGCTAACTACATTATTGAAAGTCTTCAACTTTATGTATAGAGAAAATCCTTCTTGGATGCCATCTGAAATTGAAAAAATCCTTAACCAAAATCCAAAAAATAATCAACACAAAAATAAGCTCCAAAGCTCTGATACTAATAATTTTGAAGAAGGTTTACTTCACAAATAAACCACCTTCCAATACTAAATCTTGATATTATGCAAAGATAAAACTTTTTTCTAGAAAACTAGCTATCTTTACATAATTTCCTAGAAGATTATAACAAGGTTCTCAAAATTCACAAATAATAAAAACCTATTATACTTAAATGATATTGCATAGCATGATTCTCTACAATCATATAATGGTTATTCTCAGTGCAAGACACAACTAATAGAGAATCTCTCCCACAACTTGAGAATAAGATCTCAACTCATAAGTAAGACACAAGAGAATAGAATATAAAGACCAACACACTATAAATTGATCTTGGAGCTACAATCACTAATTTCATGCACTCAATGTACTCTCATACTCTTTCTTGTTCAACTCTTCCCACACAAGATCTCTCTCTTACTCATCCCCCATCAACAATGATGAATACATCAATATTTATGTTAAACTAGAAGAACAAAAACCTAGAAATATTTTCTCAACTTAATGTAAGGCTCTTTATATGTTTCCCAAGTCTTGTCATCTTCCCCCGAGCTATTTCCATCCTTTTCCATTACGTTATGGCTTTGTCTAGCATTGGGATGGGTGTTTTAGAAAGTATTCCTATCTGTACATGTCATCTCTAACCTTGGGAAGATGTGTCTATGTTAATTCAACTCTTAGGAAAGATGTTTATAATTTTTCTAGGACTTCTCATCTGGACCCAAGATGTCTTCTTCTAAACCAAGATGTCTTGCATGAGATGTCTCCTTCGAGAAGTCTCACATTTGGCTAAAACATCGTCTCTAAATTTAAGAAGTCTTCTGTCACCTCTAGATCTTAGCTAAGACATCTTCTAGCCCTCTAAGACATCTCTCTAGTGTCCAAAACTTCCAAAACATACATGTAGGGAAGAACAAGGGAATTGGAATAGGTGTCCCTACACAATTTTCCATGAACTTAGGTGATGAGTGCTGAGATACCCCTACACTCAACCATACGAAATGAGCGTAGCACACGTGATCCGGTCAAACTCCGTAGACTAAATGCCTACACACCCCATGGAACACTTAGGGTTAATTATTTGTTGTCTTCCCAGACTTACTTGTAGTTGTCACGGTGTATGGTTAAGTAAGTCTGAGGTATATGATTTTTATAGTTTTTATGTTTTATGTCTCCTATGCTATTGAGGTGAAGGGTTGAGAAACTAACTAACTCTAACTAATGAATAAGTCTAAATTACCTAGCGTCAGCATCCGTTCCCACTTACCATACACACCCTGAACCGATGCAACCGCGACTACCAAATGCTAATCATTGCTGGGATCACCACGTGTAACACACATGCTCGAAGTGGTCGTACTGAGGCACTTAACTAGGAGGAAAGGGTTGAGGAAGCTAATCTAGCCTAAGTGCGATGAGCAGTCGATTCCTTAACTAACCGTACACACCTTGGTGCATGACTACCACTAGGATTACCAAGCACAGATCCTGGATATTCCACTGGGTTACCAAGTAGTCACACTAGATGCTCGTAATTAAGTCGTACTCATACCATGTCGTGATGAGCAGCCGATTCCTTGATTAACCGTACACATCCTTAGATGCTCGTAATCAAGTCATACTCATATCGCGTTCTAAGAGTTTAAGGGTGAGAGAGAAAACAATAAATAAAATCCTATTCCATGCATTGCAAGTTTTATCTAGAAACCTCGTATTTATTGTCGTACACAACTTGTGTTTAGGTATAATGTTGCTCGAATAAAGATCTGTTCACTTTGGGATGTCCACTGTGGGCACATGGAAAATATTCTATCTTTAGAGTGATCAATCTGCTAGAGTTTCCCTATGTCTAGCCTAGGATGAGGAAACAAGGGAGAGCTGCCTCTTATTTATAGACTTGGCAGCGCACCGCGATATCACGACCCATGCGATATTGCATCCCATCATACCCCCATGATTAAATGAAAACTCATCCTTGAGTTCCTTACAATAATATCGGGAAGGTATGGGATTATTGAGGGGAATGGAACTAATGGGATGACATGTGAATGGATCATCATTACAAGACTTGATAAAATTGGTGTTCATGACAACAAGGATGAACACCTTATTACAATGACATCAGGCCTTAGTTGGCAGCTAAGAAAGAGAGAGAGAAAGAAGTGTTGCTACTACCAATGCCAAGATTGCGCCTTTCATTGTCCATCCGTAAGCGCGCCATCAATATTGCTCCTTGCATAGCTGCTTCTAGTGCTACTCCATTCCATGCATTCCTTCTAGATCCAGTCCATTGTTGCATGATTGTTGTCTGCACACACAACGTAATCTTATATTAGCAAGGGTAAATGAATTTCAATGTAGTTAATACCTTGCTTCGGTGTAAGTTCATTGGCTAGGTTGTGGTATGGCTTATATGGATCGGGAGATATATTAATGGTGACCACCAAAGGTGTAGGGGTTAGGAAGAAAATCAAAAAAATTCAGTGCTAGGAGAAAATCAAAAAAATCGGGCCCCGTACCCCCATGACTAATCACGAACCTCCGGTAGCGTTAGAATGGAGAAAGGAAAGGAGTAAGAAAGATAGATAAAAAGGGACAACTATAGCATTGAGGAAATGGATGTTAAGATAATAATGAACAAAATAAAATTTATTGCAAAAATGTTAGGGAAAAGAAGTTAACTGGTGCACCAAATAGGAATGTCAATGGATCCTTCCCAAAGCAGGCTCATGCCCTTAATGCCCTAACAAACCCACATTCAAAGACTCCATAGGCTCTGGGAATATCATTTGGAACAAGAGTTAAAGTCTTAACCACAAGAATTTACCAAAAAAAAAACAATGCATCAACCAAAATATACACTAATGATACAACTGGCAATGAGGTGAAGAATGGAGAGAAGGATGGAGAGAAGAGAATGGAATGGAATCCCAAGAACAAGGTGGGGTACAACCCCTTGTGTGTTTTATGATTAATGAAACTTAGCAAATCCCATTCCAAGTCCAGCCTCAAACCAACCACATCTAGTGACTTCGCATTAATGCATTCGGCTAAACCATCCACTTGGATAACAAGGATGCTTCCTCCAAGAGCCACCACCATTTTGACGAAACAAAGGAGAGAATGGGAAGCAAGAAGGGCCTTAGTTAGAGGGAACACTTTTGGTTTCATAACCAGTGCTTGTAGCCCAAGTTTATTTTGTCTAAGGGGTGTGCTTTGAATTCTCACTTAATTTTTTTTGTGTTTTGTGTTTTTATGCGTGAAAACCACACCATGCAAAGACTTCTTATTTTTATTGTCTCAACTTTCGATAATTGGGGTAACATCAGAACAGTGAGAAAACTTAAAATGAAAACATCCAAGCACCCAAGAGAATGGCCAACAAAAAAGCATCAAGTTCCCTTGAAGTCACACCCTTTTCGAACCTTGACTCCTTCCTTAGTTTGAGAAGTGCCCAGTCATCGATTCGTTAAAGTTCTTATTATGAAGGAGACTGTACATTTCCAAGCTAAGAGAGACCATAGAACTTGGTGGATGGATGGATGGAGTGAACTCATTGCCTGCCATATCAAAAGAAACATACCTTAGTATCATCATTGTGACTTAAAGGTAAAAACCAAACATTAGCAATCAAAATGAAAACAGTTCATACCATCATTTCGAACACTTATTGGGTGACAAACTTACAGGGTGGATCACACACACAAAATGGAAAAGTATAACGTTGTTGTAGAAAAAAATAAGAAAAGTTAAAGAAATTGTAAAACAAAAACGTGTAAGCAAAAAACATGTAAAACAAAAACTAAAAAGAACTGAGGGCCTCCAATGATCAACATAGGTGGCCATCTCCCCCATGATTGAATTGCAAGGAAGAGATTCAAAATAGAGAGCGAGGTTGTCCACTAGTGGAGGTGTAACTTGTACTGGCTATTGCGGGTTCATGGAAAGGTTTTGTTTGTTGTACATTAACCAATAATCTTTTATGGAGGTTGTCAGGCTTGTATATCATCATGGCTCTATAGGGGAAGGTTGTATGAATAATATAGGGTCCTTCCCACAATGTTTGGAATTTCGTACGCTGAGGTACGTGCATGGGATTCTAGTAAAGGACCTTGTCTCCTGGTTGGTACCTAAACCTTTGGATCCTTAAGTCATGACATTGTTTACTGTGTTCCTTGTGCAACTCATTTAACGATAGTGCAACCAATCTATTCT
>MNCI01023383.1:387847-405386 GCA_015680685.1 Gnetum montanum | reverse complement strand
AGGTTGTGAGGTAACACCTTGAACATGTTGGGTAGGAGTAATCAATGGTGCCCTATGAATTTGCATCTGGGGTATGTAATGGGTGGATGTGGAAGTTGGTATGACTGATGATATTCCAATTACTTGAGATTGGAGGATTGACCCTGCGTTGGTTTGGGTGAGTTGTTGGGACTGTACTGGTGGAGGAATTATGGAAGTGGATGCATTAGAGTGAATGTTATTGAGCACGGAGAAGATAGGAATGGAATGGGGAATAGGTCCTCGAATGTTTGTGGATGAAGAAGGAAACACAGTTTCTTCTAGGAAAGGATGGAATAATGGGTTTGTGCGAGCATGGGGGCTAACGGTATGGTATGATTCTCCATGTTCAGATTGGGCTGCAAAGTCATCTTCTTCATCTTGAGGCTCTATGGGAGGTAGTTGTAAGGCTTGACTTCTAGCCATAAGAAGCTGGGATATGAGTTTATGATGGTTTTCAGACAGTGGGATTATGTCAAATGTAGAAGGGATAAACTCATGTCCTCCTTTGTGGATAAATTCATATTCTCACTTAGCTTCCCTCTCTACACGATCAATGGGTAGGTTGGCTTGGATTTTGACATAGATAAAATTATACTGTTCGGGTGTAAGAGTTGCGTGAATGGGGCCTTTGCCCTGTAGCCTAAGGGATTAGCATGTAGGGCCTTGAGGATTTATGTGTTCAATAACGGTTATGGATTCCGTAGTAGTCACAGGGCTTGAAGCTTCAGCCCCAAATTTAGCAATCGGTAGTGTTACTGGGTTGGCTTGGGAAGATTCCATGATAAACATGAATGGACTGGGGTAGATGAATGGAGTTGGATCGCAAGTAGTTGTAGCATGGGGTGACACAAGCTTAGTGTAATCAATAGGGATGAGGAGACTCAAATAGGCAAGGTGAATGAGTTTTAACAGGTAGTGACGTTTTAACCAATAACAAGAAAGTGGCCCTCCTTCTAGCGCCAAAAACTATACTGTCCTAAATCGTCGGTGTAAGGCTGGAAGGGAAATAGACACCGAGAGATCATCGAGCAGCCATAGCTGACCCTGCCTTTGCCCAAGGGCAAGTTAGAAAAATAAACAAAGGCAGAGTGCCTTGGATGGTCTGCACGCAAATCAACCAAGGACTTCCCCAAGCGTAAGCTACAGCTAGCGCTGGGGTTATTGTAAACGGGATGTAAACAGAATGCAAACAGCGATACGAAATGTAAACAGAGCATACTGAATTATAAATAAAGCATAAATAGAGTTATATTGTAAACAAAGCATAAAACAAAGTAAATAATGTAAATAGGAGGCAATGATGAAACTGTATTGTATTATTCAAACAGGAATATGCACCGATCAAAGCGTAGTTGCACACGTATGGACGACAAGTCAAACGCCTAGCCCCAGGATGATATGATGCGATGATACGATTAGATGAGATGGACGAGAGAAATATTTGGAAGCCAAAAATCATATGTGCCGAGCGCCCAAGGATTGCAAATTCTGTCCTCCTTCAGAATTCCAATCTCTCCAATTTTTGCCTCTTCCAATCTTCTTCTTCTTCTTTTTCCCCTTCGTTTATGTGATAGGGTATTTATAGGGTTGGGCTAGGGTTTGGCTAGGGTTTTCAAGAATGGAATCAACGGTTGGGAGATGAGAGGAAAATAGATCTAGTGACATGTGTCCCATGAATAGTTGGCACGAGTTGGATATGTGCTGGATATTTTTCTTCTTTGACCAGATTCAATGTATTTTACAATTTGTGGGTCATTTAAGCCCATAAAAACACAAATAAATTAGAAAAACAAGCCCTCAAGCGATAAAAATTTAGAAAGAAAATTTAGAAGCATTAACTTTGGCTCCAGCCAGCTTGAAAAATTATATTTTTTTTCTGTTAGACCATGAGGGCTTGACATGCCCACAAATGGGGATTTATAATGAAATGTACAACAAGAAAAATTTGACTGCCCAGCATGACCTGCAATATGACCTCTAAAACCTACAATTTTGAGCTAAAATTTGGAATTTCTAAAGGCTGGGACCCATAGTTATCAATAGTGAACCCTAAGGATGACTTGCACCCTTGAAATCAAGTCATTTTGGCTCAGTTTTGGGGCTCCAAAAGTTGGTGACACTGATCCTTACACTGTGCAATGTCTGAAAAAATAACCCCAGCGTCACCAAGTCAAAATGGCACATTTGAGGCCCAAATCTTGATTTTCTAGAGGCTGGGAGTTGCTAGGGACCTTGGTGAAGGTCATGGGGGATCCTTTGCTCAATTTCGGCCTATTTTGACTCAATTTCGGGGCTCCAAAAGTTGGTGACGCTAATCCTTACGCTGTGTAGCATCTGAAAAAGTAACCAAAGTGTACTTAGCCAAAACCAAACATTTTGAACCTGAAACTTTTGATTCTAGATGCTGGAAGTTGGTGCAGTCGCCTGTGGGCCCTAGGGAGACCTTGCCTGTTGAATCATGGACCATCGGGGGCTATTTTGGAGGCCTCCAAGTTTGGTCACACTGTACTCATGTTGGGCAGCAGTATGACTTAGCTTGATTCTTGTCTAAAAGTGCTAGGCCAAAATTAGTGGTGTTTCACAACCCCTGTGGTATTTGTTGGGAAATGAGATAAGTAATAATGCTACTATATCAATTTATCTCCGTGGGTTGATCATTCACTACACTGGCAAAGAGGGTTTCATTAGGAAAATGGTCAGATACAGCATATTCATTCTCTTTGTTGTCCCAATGCAACCGAGATAGGTGATCGATGACTACATTCTCGATGCCTTTACGATCTACTATTGTTAAATCAAACTCCTAAATAATTACCAACCAACATATGATACTTGGCCTAACCATTGGCTTGTTCATAAGGAACCTAATTACACTATGATTTGTATGGATGTATACTTTGTAGCCCAATACATAGTGCCTAAATTTGTCCAGTGCAAACACTACAACCATTAATTCCTTTTTCATAGTTGTGTAGTTAAGTTGTGCACCGGTGATACTCTTATTGGCACAATGGATCTAATAAGGTCATTTTTGTTCATCTAATTGTGTCAGTATGACTCCTAAGGCGTAATTAGATGCATCGGTCATGATATGGAAAGGCCAGGACTAGTCAGGGGCTTGTAGAATGGGAGTTTCTACAAGCCTCAATTTGAGAGTTTGGAATGCTCGTTCACATTCCCTGGTCCATTCGAATGGTGCATCTTTTTTTGTTAATTTTACCAACAGCTTGGAAACTTTGGAGAAGTTCTCAATAAATCTCCTGTAGTAGCCAGTGTGTCCAAGGAATGAGCTAATGTCTTTGACAGTTTTTGGTTGTCGGGTAATTCCTTGGATGACTTTAATATTTTCTGGATCTACCTCAATTCCTGATTGTGAAATTTTATGCCCCAGTACAACGCCCTCTTGAACCATCAAATGGCTCTTCTGCCAATTGAGCTTTAGGTTGGTTTCAACACATCATTTCACTACTTGCTCTAACTGGTCGAGGGATTGATCATAGCTCATCCCATAAGTGGAGAAGTCATCCATGAAGACTTCTACTCCGTTACATATTTGCTACTGAAATATGCTTAGAACTAATCATTGGAATGTGTCAGGGGCATTGCACAAGCCAAAAGGCATCTGTTTGTACGCAAACGTTCCCCAAGGACTGGTGAATGTTATTTTGGATTGGTCTTCTGGTGCGATTCGTATTTGGTTGTACCCACTATACCCATCCAGAAAACTGTAATAGCGATGCCCTACTATAGTGTCCAAGACTTGGTCAACAAATGGCAATGGGAAGTGATATTTGAATGTTGCCATATTTAATAGCCTAAAGTTTATACATACCCTCCATTTGCCTCCTTTTTTCAGTACGATTACAAGAGGACTAACCCACTTGCTATCAGCAATAGGGTAAATGAACCCAACCTTGAGAAGCTACTCTATCTCCTCTTTCATTATTTGTTTTAACTTCAGGTTCAATCGCCTCTGGGGTTGCTTGCGAGGTTTCATGGAAGGGTCCATGTAAATCCTATGCTGGCATATCCTAGGATCTATTCCAGTTAGTTTAGGGTATGACCAGGCAAAGGCTGTTGACCACTTTTTTATCACCTTCAGCAAACTTTCTTTTTGCTTGGGTGCGAGCTTTGCGTTGATGATTACTGATTTTCCATTTTTAAGAGTCATGTATTCCAAACCGGTGAACAACGGTTTTAAATCTAGGGGCTCTTGTTTAAACTTCTCAGGAATCTCAAACTTCCTCCAATTAATGTTCTCAAAGTTAAGGGCTGGGAGTTGGCAACAGACTTGCTCTAATATGTCTGTGCTTTCAATGTAAGCACTAGTTATCCCCTCAGCTAGTTCCATGTAGGTCATCAAGTTGCTCTCTTTATCAGCCATTAGCCACTAGGTGTTTTCTTGTCATGTGGCTGCTGCATATAGGCACTTTTTTATGTCAATATCCTATGCACACCGATTGCATGCAGGGAATGTTAAACTTCGCGTCACCCATTATTTCTGCACGCAATGACACCCTGTGTCACTATATGCGATGCATGAAACTTTCTTCCTCTTAATCTTCCGAAAAATATTTTTCTTGGATATTTCTAGCGAAAGATTACGGATTCCTAGGCGTGCATCGATTGTACTTAGCCATGCCCTTCCCATTATGATTGGGAAATCCCCTTTATCATTGTTTATTTGGATCACCAGGAAATTAGCTGGGTATGACCAACCACCCATGGTGGTAACAATGTCCTCAACCTATCCCAAAGGAATGGTGATGGACTGGTCAGCCAACTCTAAGAGGATATTGCTCTTCTTGAGTGGAGGCAGGTTCCAGGTTTTATACAATTCTTGTGAGATTAAGTTGACTCCGGAGCCTGAGTCAAGGAGAGCCTTATGGGGTGCATTCCCAGCGACTTGGAGATATACTAGGAGGATCCCAGGATCAGATAATTTCTTGGGAAGATGGCCTACTTTAATCCAGTCGGTAACGGTATGTGTTAACATAACCATGCGCATTGGTTATGATTTTTTATTTGAAGGGGGTCCCGAAACTTTTTTTGATATGGAGGTGTGTAGATGTTCAACTGCTTGTGAGGGTGAGGACTTATTTGGATTGTTGGTCCTAGAGAAGGGTCTTTTCGGCATAACCTAGTTAGGACCAACTGGGGGTGGAGGATTGGAAGCCCTCATAACATTGGGTTGTTGCAGTTGAGTGGGAAATGTCTTTGGCATTGTTGGAATGGTTGGTGGCGGAGCCACTGGCGCAAGAGGTGCAGATGGATTTGGAGGATGGGATACATGCAGAGTGTCCCTTTCGGGAGGGGAAGTCTAAAAATATTCCCAAACTGGGTAGTGATGCTGTGGAGTAGTGTAACCCATAGGGTTACTTAGAGGGATCAGCTACCGGCAAGGGTATTGATGTTTCGGCAGTGGCATCCCCCATGACTGTGGGTATTGCCACTACTGATGTTGTCTGATGGGTTGTGGTGGAGTTCCACTTGGATAGTACGTTAATGGTTGGTGGAACTGTCTTGGATTACCTTGGGGATAAGGTAACCTTTAGGGTGTTTGTCGTTTGTTTAGTCTTGGATTGAGTACATACCCCCCAAACTCCTGTAGATGTGAAATGATTGGACAACATCCCTTAGGATGGTCATAGTAGCAGATCTCACACCCACCGTCATCATCTGTGTCTAATCCACAACCACATCGGCGTTAGTGATTTTTCCCTTACCCTTGTTATGTGCAGGGCCTAAATCTCTCCACTTTGTCTTACCTTTGTCACTACTTTGTTTCACCTTAGACTCTTCTCAAATTTTTAAGACAATTTCAATTTTTGAGTCTAAGGAACTCCATACATTATCTACCTTAGCTGCTATTTCTATTGTGAGCTTTTGAAGCAGCAAGGTCTTTCTATTCACCAACTCTTCAATTGGTGACTCATCCTCTTCATCGCAAAATTTCACTCCCTTCTTTCAAAGAGAGGGATCACAGTTGTATTCTTCTGCACTTTCCCTTTTGTGTAGCTCACCTTCTTCTTTTGCTACTTGTTCCAACAAGCTATGTACTTCATGGGCTTTAATTTGTGAGAGTCTCCCTTGGGCATAACTCCCAAGGGTTCTTCTAGTTTCATGCCATAGCCCATCCACGATGTGGCGAAGTTGATCTTGCTGAGTGTATCCATGGACCAGGCAATGATGTAACAATGTGTAGTAGTAGTCCATGGCAGCATCCAAGGTTTCATGTGTACCTTGCTTCTAGCCTTGGATCTGCTTACGCAAATTAGACACTCGGGAGTACATCTAATATTTATCGTTGAACAGTTCTAGCATCGTACTCCATCTCCTGATGGTTTCCGATTCTAAGGACCAGTACCAACTCTCTGCTTCTTTGGTGAGTGTCCTTGGAAACAACTTAAGCTTTTGCCACTCATTTTCTATATTTTTCAAGGCGCAGGCATCATGGAATGCCTGTAAATGATTTTGCGGATCAGCGTTGTATCCTCCCTCAAAACATGGGATGTTGTTCATGTCTAAACGCTTGATCCGACTATCTTTTAAATGCCTTGTGGGAATTGTAACTACCTTCATTATGTCAAGCATACTTCAGGTTGCGAGTAGGGTCTCATCATGATCATCTCTTTCATGACACCTGTGATGTCTTCGTTGTTCCCTACTTTCCCTACGTTCATGCCTTTGTCCTCTCTCTCGACTTTCTTGCCAAGGTCTCTCAGTTTTCTTACTTTTATCCTCACCATTATGTTCATGGTGGCTATGCCTAGATGTGGAAGGAGAGGGTCAGTGATGTGAAGAAGGGGAAGAAGAAGGAGAACCATTTCCATGACAATGTTTCCTACCTTCTCTTCAGCTGCTATGGCCCCGATCGTGGTGACACTCTAAGTGCCCATCCTTATCATGAGTTGTTGTCCCCTCTATGAATAGCTGGTGTTCACGAGCATCAAAACCAGTGTTATGTATCATTGAACATAGGTTCTGATACCTTACCTCCTCACCATCATTCAGAGGGGGAACATCATTCGTTAGAGAACCCGTTATAATGGGTTCCTCATCTCCTATTTCACTAAGGACGTGCGGACCTTTGCCCTTCAATAGTGTATGTTGGCTCTCCTGCCTTAAGTCCCTCATACATTGAGCTTCTGTGGGATGATAATCCCTTGTGTCAAAGTCCTTCATAATGTATTCAGCATAAAGCTGAGTCATGCCAATCTATGCTAAGGCACGGAGAAGCATGTTTGGGACAGATTGATCTAGAGGTAACACGATGTTACCTTGCAAATCTCTCTAGCGCATCTATTCGTCTTGATGAAGAATAAAAGTAAAGTTGGGAATATACTCATCGGGATGAGTATATCTCAACTTATATTGTTAAGGAACTGGTTGATTTAGGTTATGTGTTTTTGATTACCGACTGTTCTTTGTATGGTCCTTAGGTGGTGAGTTGCTCTTGTGAGAAGAAGACATTTTTATCGGTGTGCTAATTCACCGTTATATAATTCTTTTTTAATTAATTAACCCGAAGGTTCGTTTAGGATCCCAATGATGTGAGTGATATCCTTTATGTTCTATCAGCACACAAACACTTAGTCCCCAGCAACGACAACAATGATGAGTGGTGAGATACCCCTACACTCAACCATACGAAACGAGCATAGCACACGCAATCCAGTCGAACTCCACAGACCAAATGCCTACATGCGCCATGGAACACTTAGGGTTAATTATTCATTGTCTTCCCAAACTTACTTGTAGTTGTCATGGTGTATGGTTAAGTAAGTCTGAGGTATATGATTTTTATAGTTTTTATGTTTTATGTCTCCTATGCTATTGAGGTGAAGGGTTGAGAAGTTAACTAACTCTAACTAATGACTAAGTCTAAATTACCTAGCGTCAGCATCCGTTCCCACTTACCGTACACACCTTGAACCGATGCAACCGCAGCTACCAAATGCTAATCGTTGCTGGGATCACCACACGTAATGCATGTTGTTGAAGTGATTGTACTGAGGCACTTAACTAGGAGGAAAGGGTTGAGGAAGCTAATATAGCCTAAGTGCGATGAGCAGCCGATTCCTTGATTAACCGTACACATTCTTAGATGCTCGTAATCAAGTCGTACTCATACCACGTTCTAGAAGTTTAAGGGTGAGAGAGAAAATAATAAATAAAATCCTATTCCATGCACTGCAAGGTTTATCTGGAAAGCTCGTCTTTATTGTTGTACACAACTTGTGTTCAGGTACAATGTTGCTCGAATAAAGATCCGTTCACTTTGGGACTTCTAATGTAGGCACATGGAAAATATTCTATCTCTGGAGTGATCAATCTGCTAGAGTTTCCCTACTTCTAGCCCAGGATGAGGAAACAAGGGAGAGCCACCTCTTATTTATAGACTTGGCGGCGCACCGCGATATCGCGTATGCGATATCGCATACGCGATATCACGGGGGATGCGATATCGTGTTGGACGCGATATCGTGGCCCATGCGATATTGCGTCCCATCATTGGGATTCAAAGAAAAAGCCCTAGACTCTTGTAGATATAACATAACTAGGCAATAGCCCGTGGGATATTCATATTGATATCTTTTACATCCATCCTTTAAATCTATGTCTACAATGTATTCTACTATAGTTGTTTTTCCTTTTTGTTGATACATGTTCTAGCCTATTTTCTTGTTCATTTTCCTTTTCTTATTTTGGTCACTTATTCATATTTTCTTTACCTTATTATCTATGATTTTCAAGTTAGTTATAAATTTTTTATCCATTAACTCCCACATCTTATCTACACTTGCTTGAATCTCAATGATAGACTTTTGTACTAGTAAGGTTTTGTGTGAAATCAACTCATCAAAGGCTACCTAATCAGAAATATGCATCTCCTTTTTGCAAAGGGTTGGATCCTAGTTATATTCCTCAACACTTTCCCTTTTGCACAACACTCCTTCTTCTTTTTCCAAAGTTTCAATAAACTTTTGTATCTAGTGAACTCTCAATTTTGATAATCTTCCTTGGGAATAGATCCCAAGAGTCTTCCTCATTTTGGTACAAAGCCCATCTATGATGTGATGAAGCTAATCTTTTTAAGAAATTTCATAGCCTAGGCATCTATGCAATAGAGAATCATATTTTCCCAAGGTTGCATCAAGGGATTCATGATTCTCTTGCATCCATCCTTGGATTTGTTTTCTTAGATTAGACACTTTTGAATAGATTTGGTATTTCTTAGTGAAGAGCTCAACAATTGTCAATCACAAATGGATTGAATCTAGTTCCAATGATCTATACCAAGTTTCAACTTCTTCTATTAGTGTCCTAGGAAAGAACTTAAGCTTTTTCCACTTACTTTCAATAGTTTGCAAGCTGTAGGCATCATGGAAGGCTTGTAAATGATGTTGTGGATCAAAATTGTAGTCTTCCTTAAATTTAGGAACTCATGAGTAGTGAGGTACCCCTACGTCCAACCATATGAATCATAAGCATTCATGCATGATCTGGCCAAATTCCATGGTTGGAACTAGTTGTGCATCTAGATCATTATACCTTGATTGTAGTTTGTTGTCTTCCCACTTGGACTAGTAGTAGCTTGATCATGTATGGTTTAGCCCAAAGTGAGGCATATGATTCTTGATGTTGTTCTGCCCTAAGCTCTCCTAATGATAATAAAGAAATTAAATGTTTAATCTAATTAACAATGGAAAGTGAAGTCTAATTAGCCTATGTGCAATGAGTATCTGTTCCTAACCTTTTGTACATGCCTTGGAATTTGTGCAACTACCATTGGAATTACCAAGCATATAGTTACTAGGTGTACCAAATGATAACACTACTAGATTACCAAGTAGTTACAGTTAAGCACTCACGATTAGTCATACTCATTCTGTTTAATGACATAAAATGATAAAGAGCAATAAATGATAAACATTAACTAAGGAAAATAGTAAGCATTTAGTAATTAAAAACAAAAATAAAGCTAAGTGGATGCTACAATGATGGGAGCAATCTCGATCTTTATTTTTAAACATGTAACATGTCAAAGTACCTCACACTCAAATAAGGATGTTGTACAATCACTTAACATCACATTGGGGGCATGCACTAGAAACTAACAAAACTTGAAATTTATCAAAATATATATCCAAGTGTTATATTTAAAGGCTAGCACAAAAGGGGTGATACCATATCCCCAACATCGAAGGTTGTGCCTCAATATCGAATACTAGACATTGTAGCTTCAATATCAAATACTCAATATCAGGGCCCTGCAAAACATGACTCATCATACCCCCATGACTAAATGAAAACTCATCCCTGAGTTAAACAAAAATGAGGAACAAGTTCTTTCCAATATATTGGGAAGGTATGGGATTATTGACTAACTTAAATAAGCACAAAAATTGACTCTTTCATGCTGCAGTGGTGTTTTACAAGAAATGGCCACATCATGATAAAATAATAAAACAACAAAATTGGTGAAGCTCATGTAGTTCCTAGAGGTAGTGGCTCTTTCATGGGTCACTTCCCCTTATCGTTAGGTTTCTAGAATTTATAGCAATTCAGGAGCACCTACAACTTCTCCTCCTTTGTTCTTGGATCATGTACCATCCACGTTGATGAGTCGATGTGTGCTAGAATCGATACATCCCATAGACATGGCAGCTATGGGAACAGTTTGATTTGCTTTCACATACCATGCTGCAAACTATTGTCATTCCTTCTCAAAAGCTCTAGCCTTTTCTTTTAATTCATGATAATATGTTAATCTTTTCGCTAGGTCAAAGGCTACATCTCTTTGCCCATGGTAGTAAGCCTTAATTGTTTCTAGTTCTGAGTTTTCCATGTGGAGTTTTTGTAAAGCATTTTTCCTATATGCAAACTCTTTTTCATACAAGACATAAGTGATTGCTACTTGTTGTTCCAACTCATTTCCGGGCTGACCTACTATTAAAATGCCAAGGTTAGTGTAGTGAAGGTTAGCCAATGCCATGTACTCTTTCAAATCTTCAATTTGTAGGTCATTGTTCTTATCTTCTGCTTGGTGGACCAGGGCATAGCTATCCAAGATGGACTACCAATTAGGATTCTATGCTGACATGGAACTAATGAAGGCCTTTGCCATCTAGATTTCTTTTTTATTAATCTATTTATACATGCCAATATGGTCTTAGAAGTGCTCTTTCAACTTTTCATGCTTCTTAGCCTCGATTTTCCACGTGTTTATCTTAATTGCAAATTTTTGACATATTGCATGAACCTCCTCCATTGAAAGGGTTTGGCTCTCTCTGGCCAATCTACTTATATCCTAGTTGACCCTCACCAATTGCTCCCTCAAATAGTGGATAAGTTTTTCTATTTCTTGATAATGGTCAACCTTGCATTATCAATAGCAAGCTACTTGTTCTTCTCTTATGCAATGGTCAATGCCTTCACATGGGCATATGCTTGTGCTTAAATGGTTAAGGCATTCTAGACTACTTTCTCCTTTTCTTGTTCAATAGCCTTATTTTGTTCAATTAATCAACCCAGTTGCTCTATTCAAGATTGTTCCAATTGGTTAAGTGCAATGAATTGGGAAGGATCCCTTCTTTCAACTCTTAGGGCAATGAGCTCTTATTGCAATCTATGCACTTTTATTTTTGCATACTCTACCCTAGTCTCTACCATGAGCAATTTTTCTTTTGTGTTAATGAGGTCAGATTGTACTATAGTGACATCATTGGGGATGTTGAATAGAGTTTTCATCACTTATCCAATTTGCAGCAATCTGTCAAGCACATCCTCATGCACCGCAAGAGTCATTGAAGTCCTAGGTAACATTTGTACATCTCTAGTTCTAGTTAAATCTACTGAGGGCACAACAAGCATATTAAAGGATTCTTTAATATGATCTGTGATAACTTCTACTAGGCCTACCACATCTTGGTGTTGCATGACCACAACTGTGGCACCTTCTCTTGTTTCAAGCACCACTTGAAAAGATGCAGCATTTGTAGAGATTTTACATGACCACTAGGCTTCTCCTTCTAATTGCAAAGAAATCTTTCCCCTTGATGAATTGGTAGAAACTATAGGGTGCATGGCATCATTGATGATTTGGAAAAGGTTTGATTCGTCCCTAATTCCCAACTAAGAGTTTCAACTATTCCCCGTAGATGGCTCATTTTGGGCCTATAGTCTTATGACAGTGGTAGTGGATCTTGCAACTCTCACCAACTTGCAATGTCAGCTTCCCCAACTTTCTTCCTCGAACCACCTTTAAATTTCTATGAAGTACAACTGGTAAGATTGATATTGTATTTGCCCATCAAGATTGCATTCTTTGTTGTATGCCTACTTCAGCCATAGTTTCCTAGTTTCTATGTTAGACCTTGTGGATAGATATGCTACCTTGGCCCCCACATTAGGTATGTTCAGAGCCTCTACAATGGCCTTGACTGAAAAAGAGATAAGACTTCACCAATGTTGACAGTGGTGCCTTCTTCCTTATTATGACAAAATTAGTACATCTCACCAAGGTACCATTCCCTACTTTTAGAGAGGATGTGCCATAGAGGCGGTGCTTGAAGCTGAGTTCTAATTGCCTTAGGGAAAAATACCATGAATGACCCAAAGTTCATTTCCATGATGACTATGGTCAACATGGATCTATCCTAGATGGCTTGGAGGCATTCTTGGGACAACATGAGGCACTGTCCTTGCACTTGAGCCTATGGTTTTGCAACCTCTACTTGGACTAACTACCCTATAGTAGAAGCCTCATGATGAATGCTAAATGACTAGGCCTCCTATTCTTCATGCTTTGTTGGTGGGCCTTATTCTCTTAATCAGCCTTTGCCACCTCTCAAGCATTTTCTTGCATCTTGTGAAGGTCCTTCTTGTCTGCCTCTTATTGGGACCATCTATAATCAATCAAGGATTTAGTGTTACTAAGGTGTTTTCCATTTATCCTCAACAATGACCTTAGATCCATTAAGTTCTTAGCTCATGTGATTGCAGAGTTAGAAAAGTTTCAAGAAAAATGCCAAAAAAGTATTAACTTCATTTATGACCCTTCACAATTGGCTTCATTTTCCTTATATATGGCTTATAATGATGGTTATGATCCCTTGGGCGAGAAAATTAGATGTTCTAGCATACATACAATTGATTGTTCATTAAAATACTTAAGGATTTAACATTCTTACCCTTATAATACCTTCCAAGTGATAGAAAATTTTGAAACATCAATGCAAGTTTCCACACAAGCATCCCTCCCCAAACTAAATTAAACACTTTGGGATCAAATAGGTTCAAAAACAACAAAAATCATAGTGGTATGAAGCAAGATATTTGAATGTGGAAGTTAGTTGTGTAGAGCTCTTAGTTAAGAGAGAAAAATGCAAAAATTTCCCTAGCTTCAATTGATGATAATGAAATTTTTTTTAACATCATGGGGGTCCTATTTATAGATTTTTATGGACCCAATATTGGGTACCTGATATCGAGTATCCAATATCAACTCCCACCCAATATTGGGTAGTCAATATCAAGGTTCTTGAAATACTATTTTATGAGGACATTTAGCATGCAAAATGAAGCTTTGTAATTGGTTGGAAGGTTGCATGTAAAATCCAAAGTTTTGGGGTAAGTGAGAATTCATATGTAGGCACCGATAGTGTTAGAAGATGGAATTGTGGGCATTAAAAGCTTTGGAAGGTGTAAGAAAAGGGATATTGGATTCATGGTATAGAATGAATCAATTATATGATAAGGAAAGGTTTTGAGTTTATCATTTATGCATTTGGAAGGTTCAAGATGGTGTGGTTGTGCTAGACAAGTATAAGTTACAACAATTATATAAGTGGGTCCTCCCCAAAGCAGGCTTAAACCCTTAATGTCATTGTATAACCATACTTAAAAATGTCCATAGGCATCAAAGGAGTCGAATGCAATGCATACCTATTGAACAAAACACACAGTAAAACCACGAATTTCAGAAAATAACTCTATGTTACACAAGACCACAAGTTATGATTATATGGACAATGAGATGAGATGGATTTTAGAAAGGATTGCAGAAATTGGGACATGAGATGCCTTACCATAGGCATAATGAATCCTTGTGTGTTATTAATGGTTAAGTAATCATTAGCCCTTCTTTCCAAGATTCAAACTAAGTCCATACCATGTTCTAGTGACATTGCATTGTTTCATCTCTTTGTTTGACAATCATAAGACTACCGCAATTGCAAAGAGTAGCATCACTTGGCATTTTTTCCAAGGGAGGAGTTTATTCATGGCAATCTTTCTTTCTTTGGAAATTCTGAGAAGCCACCAACCTTTAGGCATGGGTAACATGGCTTTCTAGTAGGACCCTCAAAAATTATCAGTGTCCTTTTATTTTACTCTTATCTATGTCAACCTTACCAAAGGATCACCTTCAGGAATGGGTAACATGTCTTTCCATAACATGGTAAGGTAGCACTTATTTTACTCTTCCTTCCATTTTTCATTAGATCTACATGAATATAATTACAACCATAGCAACATGATAGAACATATAGAAGTCGTCAAAGAGATTCCACAAATTCCCTTGATGTCACACCCTTCACATTTTCACTTGGTTCTTCACTTTTCTATCCAAGCACAATGATTACTAGTTTATTCTTAGTTTGATGATCAAAAAGGAATATCATTATGACCATGGTAAGAACCTCTTATTAATGGGATGGATGGATGGATGATGTGGCCTCACTGTCCAGATAATTAGTTCCTCATGACTCTGACAACATAAAGAAAACCTCACATCAATGGGCTACATGTTGTCATTCTATTCATATATGAGATTATTAATAAAGGAAATGAAAACAAAATGTGGAAAAATTTGAAAAGGATAGGAAAACTTTGTATCAAGAAATGAGAAAATGATCAACAAATTGTAAAACAAAAAGATGAAAAACACTTATTAATTCTTGATTTTAGGATGGGGCATCTTCCCCATGACTGAGCATTTGATCATGACAAGAATTAATAAGTGGACAAGCAAGCTTCATGCATTTGTGAAACAGTGTTAAACTTTCATTTTCAAGCCACTTGGTGTCTTCTAGTTTAGTGGCAACTGTGTAGACAAGTTTTTGTTCACACACTTGGTTGTTAAATACACAGTGGATTAGAGTATGAGTTGTGTAAAATTTGCTGATGTCTAACCTACAACTATACCGTTTATCATAATTAGTTATTCATGGATTCACTTGTCTCTCCATGATTCTAGGTTCATCATTTCTAGTAGGTGTTGGAGTAATGATGAATGTTGGCATTTGCATAGAATTGGAGGACATTGGTTGTAAAAGGAAGGGTGTTGCACTTGATTAGCATTGTGCTAGTTTGGATGAGTTAGTAGGTCCATGAGTGTTACGCTTACGNTAGCATTGTGCTAGTTTGGATGAGTTAGTAGGTCCATGAGTGTTACGCTTACGCATGAGAGCCATCCAAAAGAAAGGGCATTTTTGAGATTGTGGTAGGGACCTAATGTCATTATCATGTCTATGTATGTTCACAGCACAAGTATCATCCTTTCGTTGATGTTGTGGTGCTGAACCTTCTTGTGTTGTTGATTGTGGCATGTAATGGAGAGGAGTATGAGAATATTGAGGATATGATGGAGGGTGAGAGGGGTAAGGTGGTGAGCCTTTAGAAGATGTCATAGATTGATAATATTCGGGAGTAGTAATAGTGATTTGAAGTAGAGGAAGTAGAACTAGTTGGGGAAACAAGTTGTTGAACATAATATCCATACGATTTTGGCTAGTAGTAAGAGTAGGGCTAATCTGATGATGGCCTCCCCCACAACTATGGGTTTTACCATTGCGTTGGATGATAGTAATTTTGAGGCTAATAAGGAGTCCCACTAGCATAGTATGGTTGGTTGTAGGATTGTCTATAATTACCTTGTAAGAAAGGTAATTTCCTAGGCATTTTCTTTGTATGAACTTGGGATTAAATGCAAAAGCCCAATACTCATGTAGATGTAACATGATTGGGCAATAGCCCTTCAGATGATCGTATATGTAGATTTCACATACATCATCTTCTTATGTGGTTGAGTCTATAGAGTTGGCTTCTACAACCATTTTCCTTTTTTTCCAATAAGTATTCAAAGTTGTTTCTTGGTTCTTTTTCCTTCTTTTTTTGGGATCAATTAATTCGTTTTGCATTACTCTCTCATCTATGATTTCTACAAAAGTTGTAACTTTCTCATTTATCCATTCCAACATCTTGTCTAACCTTGCTTCAAGCTCATCGATAGAATTTTTTCTTGACAAGGTTTATTATGAAATCACCTCATCGAGAGCTACCTCTTTCTCCTTATCATAGATTTGAACTTTCTAATTTTGACAAGTTAGGTCCCAACGATATTTCTTAACATTCTCCCATTTACATAGCTCTCCTTCTTCTTTTTCCACACACTTGATTAGCTTTTGGATTTGATGGGTTTCTAGTTTGTATAATTGACCTTAAGCATCCCAAGGGTCTCTCTTGTTTGACTATGAAGCCCATCTATGATGTGGAAAATTTTCTCTTTTTGAGAGAAACCATGGTCTGGGCATCTATTCTATAGAGAATAATATCTATCTAGGGCCATATCCAAGGGTTCATGTTGCTCTTGTTTCTATCCTTGGATTCAGTTCCTTAGGTGGAACACCCTTACATATGTTTGGTAATTTTCATTGAAAAGTTCCAGCATTGTGGACCATCGATGGATTAAATTTGGTTTCAGTGATCTATACCACACTTTGGCTTTATCTATTAGTGTTCTAGGAAAGAGCTTAAGCTTTTACCACCCACTTTCAATGTTTTTGAAGACACAGGAATCATTGAAGGCTTGTAAATGATGTTGTGGATCAAAATCATAGCCTCCCACAAATTTAGGAATATTATTCATATCAAGCCTTTTGATGCGACTTTTCTTGTGATTCCTGTGGGGTATTTTAACTACCTCTATAATTTGCATCATGTTCTTAGTGGCCAACAAGGGTTTATCATCATCAAACATGTCATGGTAAAAATCTCTATTTCTATTCATCTAATTGTGATTATTTTGTCTATGTTCATTTTGATGTCTTTGATTTTTCCTGTGGTTTTGATTTCTGTTTTTATTTCAACCCCATAGTGGAGCTTTGTCTCTATACCTACATTCATCTTCATCAAAATTAAACATTGAAGAGGAAGAGGAAGATGAAGGACTAGGAGGATTGCAATTACTTCTATGGTGTTCCCCATGGTCCCTTAATTTATCTTTTCCAAGTTTTGAGGAGCTCCTAGGCCTTGAGGACCCCTTGGATCTAGGGCTTACTTCATCCTCTCTCAGATTTTCTACCTTAGGTGAATATAGTCCTTGAGTGTAGCTAGGATGGTCATGAATATATGAAACCCCTACATGATGTTGGTCACTCCAATTTTCTTCAATATATATCTCATTAGTTCTCCAATGAATGTTATCGCCATACAATGCATTATCGCTTCCTTG
>MNCI01023383.1:373351-387705 GCA_015680685.1 Gnetum montanum | reverse complement strand
GTTTGATCTAATTAACAATGGAAAGTAAAGTTTAACTAGCCTATGTGTGATGAGTATCTATTCCTAACCTTCCATACATGCCTTGGACTTTGTGCAACTACCATTGGAATTACCAAGTGTACTATTACTAGGTGCACCAAACAATAACACTACTGGATTACCAAGTAGTTACACTTAAGCGCTTGCAATTAGTTGTACTCATTCTGCTTAATGATAGAAAATGATAAAGAGCAATAAATGATAAACATTAACTAAGGAAAATAGTAAGCATTTAAGTAATTAAAAACAACAATAAAGCTAATTGGATGCTGCAATGATGAAAGTAATCTCAATCTTTATTACCGAACATGTAACGTGTCAAAGTATGTCACACTCAAATAAGGATATCGTACAATCACTTAACATCACACTGCGAGCATGCACTGGAAACTAACAAAATTTGAAATTTATCAGAATCTATGAATCTATATATGTTCCAACTACACATCCAAGTGTTGTATTTATAGGCTAGCACAAAAGGAATGATATTAGATCCCTAACATCAGAGGTTGTGCCCCAATATCAAATACTCAACATCGTGGCTCTAATATCAAATACCCAATATCGAGGCCCTATAAAACATGACTCATCAAGATTGTTACTCATATCAAGCCATTTGATGCAGCTTTCCCTTTGATGCCTCTGAGGTATTCTAATTGTCTCCCTAACTTATATCATGCTTCTTGTGGTCAATAAGGGATCATCATCGTTAGACATGTTGTGATCATAATTTCTATTTCTATTTATTTAATAATGATGGTCTCATCTATGCTTCCTTTCATGCATTGTATCTTATCTTTGATCTCTATTTCTATCTTCATCTTAACCCCTTATTGGAGCTCTATCTCTATACCTACATTCATCTTCATGAGAATTAGCTAGAAAAGGTGAAGAAGAAGATGGTAAACTAAGAGAATCTCCATGGCTTCTATATCTTCCCATATGATCCCTTAGTTCACCTCTTCTAGGTTTGTAGAAGGTCCTAGGCCTTAAGGTCCTCCTTATTCTAGGACTTGTTCCATCCCCTCTAGGATTATCTACAATAGCTGAACCTAGTCTTTGAATGTAGTAAGGGTTGGAATGAGCATACGAGACTCCTACTTGTATTGGTCTACTCTAATTATCTTCAATATAAGTCTTATCATCTTCTACCAGTGTTCTCATCATATGATGGACTATAGGTTCTATGTGAAGAAGACATGTTTTTATTTGATAATATGTGTAGCTTAAAATATTAATAATTTCTAAAAGATAAATTGTTGAGGCTTTTACAACAATTGTTTATAATATAACTAATCTAGATTACTAGCACCATCTCTGGTAATAGTGCCAATGTGAGTAATAAGTAGTCCTTTACGCCTAACTATAGAAATCACAAGAGTTTATGTGTAATTTAGTCAAATTCTATGGATGGAACTAGTATGGTATCTAGATCATTATATATTGATTGTAGGTTGTTGTCTTCTCACTTGAACTAGTGGTAGCTTTGTCATGTATGGTTTAGTCCAAAGTGAGGCATATGATTATTAATGTTGTATGGCTATGATTAAGCTATATAAAAATATGAAAACTAATTATTTAATTAATCTAGTAATAACAAATAGATAAATTATAAGCTATCCTTAGGACAATGAATGTTCATTTCCAACTTACTATACACATCCTAAGCTCACATACCAACTACTAGAATTACCAAGTATTATGTTACTGGGTGAACCAAATAATAACACTTTTGGGATTACCAAGCAGATACGTGTTTACACTCAAAGTTATTTGTGCTCATTCTACCAATTGATTAATTGCATAAAAATGTAAATATTAACTAAGTACATAGAAAGTAAATTGCAATGAAAGTAAATATATTCTAAGTCAAAGTGTTACAATAAATATGAATCAATCTCAACGTTATTACTATTTATGGAATGCATCTAGGTACAATGCCACTCAAATAAGATGTGGTGCAATTGACTTAAATCCAATTTGTAGGCACTCACAAACTATTTGCTAAAATTGTGAAAGAACACTACAAGAGTTTGGCTAGACTATTGACCAAATGGTGATGAATACATGGTGGATGCTCACATATTTATAAGTTTGTGGAGGATTAGCATCAACACATCCAAGGATGTATCGATGGGGATGCATAGACTAGGCTACATCACAAGTATGCATCGATGTAGTTGATCGACTTGGACTTCATCAATCACTAATGCATTTATGTAGTTTAAGTTACCTTTGTCAACATGTATTGTTAAAAATAGTGTGACTATGTGGCATCTAACTCTACCATCAATTTTCCTATTTCATGCTAAGTAGAAATTAGTCATAGTCTCTATTTTCATATTGCAGTATCTACTATTATGTATAAGGAGATATAAGTATTATTTTTTTTGAGCAATGGATCATGAAATGGTAGGTTAAGAGCTAATTTTCAAAAAAAAGAAAGAAAGAAAGAAGGGACCAAAAGCTTTCATAAGAGGTCCATGCTAAAAGAGGAAATTATAAATGAGGATGAACCTCTCTCTTTATAACTTACCAAGTTGATTGAAGTGAATGAAGAAGCTCTTCATTCCCTTCAATTTTGAGTATTTGTGCAAGCTTTTGTGTACTTGGTTGAAGCTTCCTTAGCTTCATTACTTTCTTTTCTTTCTTGCATTCTTACAAGCATGTTTCTCCCATCTTGAGGAGTGAATCAATGACTATGGATTTTTCTCTCAAGCATTCACATACTCCATTTGCATAATTTCTCTCATTCTCATGTATGTTTACATGTTTCATGTTTTTACAAGAATCTAAAGTTAGTGGTATGTTTCTTTAGAAGAATTCAAGTAGCAAGAGGTAGATTTATATCAAGGATTAAGGGATTTAGTTCCAAACATCTGTTTCATGTTATTTTCCCTTTAATTCTCTCATGCATGTTTGTGGTTCAAAGAGGGTTTTATGCCCATCTTTATAATTTGATGCAAAAGCTCTTTTCTATTAATGTAAGAGTTTATTCCAAGTCATTATAGCTTGTGTGAGTGTTTTCTCATCTTTAATTACAGTTCCTTGATGTATTAGAGGTCCATTAAGGGTAGGTAAAAGATTTTATGCATGTTTTCAAGTTTCTAATGCATGTTACACAATTCTCAAAAATTCAAAAAGTGTTTGATGTTTTTCTTATAATTAATGCTTCATGACACATGTCTAGGGACCATGCATGTTGTCTTGAGTTTGTTTGTAACCTTAGAGTTAATGTGTATGCTTAGATCTAGTTCAAATTCTTATTGTTCACTGCTTTTCTTGTAAAACCATAAGTCAACTTATGGTATAGGCCATGACCCTATCATGACTCATGGTAAGGACCACTACATTTTTTCTTTAAATCATGATTCATGTTCAACTCATGGTTTACTTGGTTTTCATTTTTCTTTATTTTTCTAGGACCATGATCCATGGTCAAATACCATGAATCAACCTTAACTTGTAATCTAGCAAAGATCAACCATGACCATTGCCATCACTTGCGATTACTAAAAAGAGTGAATTAAGAGTTAGCATTTTAAAGCAAGGAAAAGATAAAGACCTTATTTTGTTGTGTAGCCTTGAGATGTATGCATTGATGTAGTTGTAATGATCTACGATTTATCATTTAAGATTCCTTTAGGAATATAGATATGCTAACTATAAAGTTAAAAGATGAATACTATAATTTTTTACATTGTCCTACATATCAACACATAAAATATAAGTGGTATATATATAAGTAGCTTTATCAATTTTTTTAAAAAGGTTATTACTTAGAGGTTGGAGCTTAACCTTTTTTTGAGTGCTTACATCTAGGCTCAACCCCAACCCTTAAAAAATAAGCACATTATTATCATTTCAAATGATGGTGCATTAACTTTATCAATTACATTTAAAAAATTCAAATCTACATTATTCAATAAATGCTTAAAGTAGGAACATAGTAAAATTTAACTTGAGTATGATATTTAAATAATACATTTAAAAACTATGGTGTCAATTGGCCATAATATGTGATTACAAAATCTATCAACCTATCCTAGATGGATCAAAGGCACCAAGATAATGATTATTATGCATAAGATTGTAGGTTTGTTAGTTAGCTCACATTGCCTTGAAGATATTCAATTCAAAAAATACCTATATTGGGTGATTATATATCTAGAAACTTTAACCATCTTATGTGCCTAAAATTGGCAATGAGGACTGTGAATATGATTGCAAATCCAACAACTAAAACTACCACTATTCTAACATAACTATCCATCCTATAGTGCTTGTAATTAACATGGCCATCTTTGGTGACCAAGGAATGGGTATTTTGCATGATGGAACAACTCTGATGTCACTCACACATGTTTTAGCTCATGTGGAAGAGTATAAAAAATCCCTTAGTATGTATTTAATGCAATGCTACCAACGCATGCATATTTGATTATCATCATCTATCATGATTATGTGTCCCTAGGTCTCACCCCTGCTTGCCAATGGGTTGACCCACTAGTAGGTAGGGGTAGGACCCAAGAACACAATTAAGGTGAGTAGACCAATGGCATGGATTGTGAACAATAAAATTGAGGCTACAAGTTCAAATTTTTAATTCCCAAAGTTTAAGTATTTTGATTTTTCAATTTTCGCTTCTCCTAAAAAGAGTTGGAATTTTTCTTTATAATTTTTTTCATGGTGCATACATGTTCCATGTGATAGGCATGACCATGGATGTACTAAGGAAGTTTGTATGGTCTTCCAACTCTTCTGAGTTGAGCTCACTTTAATTAAGATAATAGGACATTGAATAAAATTCAAGGACTAGTAAACTCATGTTGGAGCCATATGAAGATATTTTGAGACTTTGCATCATGACAAAGAGTCTTTGTGAGCATGGGAGAAGGTTTTATTAGGAAACCATAAATAGATCCACATCACTTCAAAATAGACATATATCAACCATTGATAATACATCCCATGATTACCTAAGGCCATCCCAACGGTTCATTTGAACTAATATGGATTGCTTTATAGTTTTCCATTTTGTTAAGCCTTTGTCATGATAAACTTCTCTACACTATCACCAATAGGATTGAGAGGTGCTTGCATGACCACAATCAAGATCATCACTTTCAACTAGGGCTATTATTTAAAGTAGTGAATGCCTATCAGGGGCATTTTTTTCTGTAAAATAAATTTAAAATTCTGTAAAATAAATTTAAAATTCAAAATTCTTTTAAAATAAAATGCAATTTTGAAAGAATTCTTGAAAAAACCTATCATTCTCTTGAACAGTAAAATGCATCAATAATTTGTAGAAATTAAAACTTTAGTACCCTGATATTCCTCGTTTTTACACGCTTACGGTGTAAGTTTGACAGTGGCATGTAGCTCTACCACAGTTTTCTGTTGTGAGCAAGAGTGCATGTCAGGGTTCACAAGGAAAACAATACTTCATGTGGCCTTCCGAGTGACAAACTATTCGGTATTTCGATGAACTCTGAAAATCTATACGGTGACTGTACAAGATAACTTCATAGTTACAACAATGGAAGGAAACCTGGTACCTGTACGACGGATAACTATGAGCACCACTCTCGCCTCCCCACTCTTGGAGTGCGTCTGGGGCAAAAGCATTAAAGTGTAGTCGGTGAAGCTTTGCTTCGGCGGGAATGTCATCTTGTACCATGGAACCTCTGCCGGCCAATGCCACATCATTAGTTAACGTACGAAAACGTACCTTTCTGCCATGATTGTAAATATGATTCATCATTGTTCGTCAATCGTCAGCCGATTCTCTTTTTTCCCTCTGGTTTGGTAGCCAAAGAACATTTAGCCTCCAGCTCCTCCTCATATATCGGTCTGAAAGCAGAAGTCTTGCACCTTCACCTCTTTCCCACCTGGTTCGGGATTTCTGGGACAGCGCCTTCCTTGTTTCCCAAATTTTGTGGAAATTGCTTCGCCACGAAGAAACAGCGATGGAAAAAAGAGACGCGGTCTGCTTTACTTACAGACAAGTCCTTTCGGCAGTGCGAGAGTTAGTGCAATGACAGCGGAAGGTGGAGAATGATAAAAGATTTTAGCGAAGGGTTTTATTGCTGGATAATGACATGATCAAAAGAAGTCAATTTGAGCATTTTTACCACCGCTATTCAAGGGGTACATGGATTCTCCTTGAAATCAAGCAGAGGTCGGCGCCTGGTGTGAGAACAATTCATGTACCACTGCTCCTGGGGATTGGCAATGATGAATCAAGCGCCAGGAAATCCATCAATGATGATGGATGCCCCTCAATCTAACATTTCTTTTACCATTGCAATCCAAACATAATGCGCTACAAAGTCGCCTGTGCCGCTTGCGAGAATGGTCCCCAGCTCTGAGAAAGAAGATTGTCCACAAGGAGAGCAACTTGTGGTGCAATTGTAAACAACGCGTACTTCGGAAAAGCGAGAGCACCGACGTCAAATTCGTCGCAGAGACTGGGAAACAGCAACCATTCCGCAGGCAATTCAAATCTGGGGTCACGGCCTGATCCCTCATTTCCTGCAGCAGCAGCAGCACCAGAAGCAAGTCCTGGTAACATAATGGAAGAACACAGCGGCCAAATTTCGCAGCAATTGCAAAATTTGGAGCTAGGTGGCCTAGGTGGATCACACACTGACACAGCAAGAACTGAGCCCTCTGAAAACAATTGCAATTGGCAGGATGTTAAAAACAAAAAAGGTATGTGCATGCAGAAGCCCAGGAACAATGGTGTTCCTAGGACATGTAAGTCCCTTGCAGATCAATTAATGAACTCGAAGAACAAGCCTATAGGGAGACTCCGCAAACATCTGGAGGGAGAAGTTATCAAACTTTGCGAGGGTTTTGGGTTCATGAAGCTTCTATCTGAGTCACAACAGCAGGAGGAAGATATCTATTTCAGATACGGAACCACCCAGACGGGGTTTCTGGATTTGCAGGTAGGGGATGTTTTAGAGTTCGGTTGCAGCAATTCCGAGGCAAAATCTCGGAGGGCCGTATTTGCCCGGCTGGTTCGTTGCAGGAGGAGTCCTGTGAAGCTTGCTCGATACCTTGACAACCTGTTGCAGAAAACGAGCGGCGAAGAGGTCCTGGCCGCCATAGTAAGATGCCCAGTTGCGTTTTTGCTAGTTCTGGCAATCCAGAATCCTTGCAAGGAAATCATCCTCTCCATCCTGGAGCTCTGCAATTCTCTCTGCAAACATGCGGAAGCATCACTCAACAGAGCAAGGCTTCAGATGTTTTTTGGGTTTTTCAGAGGAACCCGGTTTCTCAAGATTCTGGGGGAGTATGTTTGTGGGTTCTGCAACGCTGCCGATGAGGATTTGATGCCTCTGTTCGGAGGATTTGTGAGGAACTCGGTGAAGTATGTTCCTGAGATGGGCACGGAGTTGGTTAAAATGATGATATCCAGCATGCAGGCTTCCTTCTTGGAAGAAAACACTCCTGTTGCCAAATTCTGCAGGGTGTTAGTGGAGCTTATTTCTGTGTCCTTTAAAGGAATGCCTGATAGTTCTTCAGAGGCTGTGAATTGGGATGAAATGCCTCTGGTTCCTTTTGTTGACGAACTTGTGGGAGACTTTGAGCGAACCCCTCTGCCCTTCGTCAGGAAACAGGGCAGTTACGGGTCGGTGGAATCCTACATTGATACTTACTTTCGCCTTCTCAGAGAAGATTGTTTTGGGCCTCTGAAGGAAGGAATCAGGGCCCTTAAGACAGGGAGATTGGATATCAGAGACATGAAAGTTTGGAATAATGTCACTGTTGTTGGGTTCAAGTTCAATGAGCGACAACCTGGTGTTACAGTGGTTATGACCGCAGAGAGATTGTTAAAGAGCGAAAAGGGAAAGCAACGCTATATCAATTATGCCCCTCCAATGCAGGGAAATCTTATATGCATATCATGTGATTGCAAGGAAGGAAACAGCCTAAGCTTCAACTGTCCAATATGGGCAGTAGTTTTCAAATCGGAGGATAAGAATGACAAAATTCAGGTTTGGGCCGAGATAATTCGAGGACCATCCATAGCTTCCGATTCATCTGCCTCCGTTTGTCAATCCTTAGCTAGGCTTTTGTTGGCAACCAACGGTAGCGTTATCATTGTGGAGAATCCCTCATTCTACAAATCATACGAACCTGTCCTTCGAGGTTTGCAGGAAATGGAGTGGCCAAAATTTCCCTTCCTGGAAGAAATTGTGATGGCAAGATGGACATGCAGACCACCAGATTACCTTGAGAATTCCTCAGCCATGGTAGATTGGTCATGCATTTTTGGAGAACCTAATCCACTTCTAGCTGAGACTAATGCTGGAGATTCATTGGTTAAGT
Source organism: Gnetum montanum (assembly GCA_015680685.1). Classification (NCBI taxonomy): domain Eukaryota; kingdom Viridiplantae; phylum Streptophyta; class Gnetopsida; order Gnetales; family Gnetaceae; genus Gnetum; species Gnetum montanum. The sequence goes on along the minus strand of MNCI01023383.1, from coordinate 379,323 downwards.
CGGGTTATAAACTGGTGTTAGATGACAGTCAGTTTAAGGCTGTGAAGCTTGCTTTAAGAAACCGACTGGTTTTGATTCAGGGTCCTCCAGGCACAGGTATGTACATACGAAGTGAACTAGATAATTCATCAATTTATGGTTTCGTATGAGTAGGTTGATCATGAAAAATAGAAAATGTATGGCTATAGGGTTCCAACGAAAACTTCTAGGGTATACGGTGATAGTGAATGTTTTGAAAATACTTATTGAAATGCAATTCCTGCTTCTTGTTATGGCATGTATGAGTAGTAATCGTTTTATGCAGGGAAAACCTTTATAGGAACAAAGATACTGCAAATGCTGTTATCTGCAAATACTTTACCGTCGGGACCTGCCCTAGTCATAACATACAAAAACCAAGGTCTGGATAACTTCCTTTTAGGCTGTCTTAAGTTCTGCCCTACTGGTTTAGTGAGGGTAGGAGGCCGCAGCACAGAGGAATCCCTCGATGTTTTCAATTTGCGTGCTTTAGTAAGCAAGCACGACGAATTCGCTCCAGAGTACACTGAAACCAGAGAAAAATTGGAAGCTGCCCGGGTGCATGTTGAGAAAGCCATTCAGCTTGTCTGTGATAGCTCTTTCTTTGATGTTGATTCGTTCCTTGCAGAACTGAATGATCTTGAATTAAGAGAATTTATCTTTGAGAACCAAAAGTATGGTCAGCAGGTTTTAAATTTAATTCCTGATGGCATGACAGTGACCCAATTTTTAAATACTGATTCACCTGGGGCCAAGCCCCTAAAGAAAAGTATCATTGATTCACTCCAGAAGTGGCTACCCCGGCATGAAATTTTTGAAAATGTAAAAGAGTGTCTGCGACCACCGTCGTCTGTTGGATTACTGGATTCCCTCGTAATAGAGGGCACAAATGAAGTTCAAGAAGAAAGCGAAGAACTGAATATAGGGATAGAACAATTCTTGGATGCAAAACGGGAGGAAGAAGCATCTAATGCTGGGTTGTCTGTGACCGCTGACACCGATAAAGATTCCAAAACAGCAGGGGATTGTGTTTTCAAACCCGAAATTGGAAATAAAAAAGGTGGATTTAAGAAAATTACATTATATGAGGTAACTGGATTTCCCTTTTCGTAAAAATTTTTAGCATGCATTATTATCCGAGTTCTGAAATGGTTCTTAAATTTGGATGACCTTGCAGATATACAAAGAACAACATCAATGGTTGATGGATGAAAAGCTTTGGGAACTGAATCAGTATCAGAGAGCAATTCTTGTCCAGATTATAATGGATAAGAATAGACAAAAGGCCATAAAAAACTTAGAAGAGGCAAAGAAAGCCTATGATGATATTTGTAATGCCCTTGCAGATATTGATAAAAAGCGAAAATTAAACGTTCTGAAAGAAGCAAAAATTGTTGGTATGACAGTAACAGTAAGTATGCTGAAGCTATTGCAAGATGTAGAGAGTTGTTGAATGTGTATGCTAGGTTATAAATATTACTTCCATTTAAATTTGTTTTTTTTCACAAGAAATAGGTTCAACGTTGGAACACAAGACATCCAGTATATCATAGGAAAGCTAATCATATTCGCTTGGTTGTACTATTCATAGTTTGCATTTTATTTTATTTTATTTTTTCAAGATTTTTGGAATCATACTGGATTCATATCCTTTTGTTTATGTTCATACTGGATTTTTGGAATTTTTTTTTATTTATGATTATTGTATTTGCAACATGTGTATTTTTAGGGAGTTGCTATGAACCAAGAAATTGTGAGTGCATTGAAGCCTGCAATAGTGTTTGTGGAGGAAGCAGCTGAAGTCTTGGAACCACAGTTAATAGCTGCTATTTGCCCAAGTGTTCAGCATTTGATATTAATTGGAGATCACTACCAATTATCCCCAAGTGTAGAGTTGTATGAACTGGAGAAAAGGTATAAAGTTTACCATTTGAAACATTGTTCAGGACTCAAATTTCCACTTTAGTTTAAGTCATTGATGACTGCTGGGTTTTGATGAAAGCTTTTTGTGCTGGTTGCTGTTAAGGTTTCATATTATGATATAGGACGGAGAACCTAATAATTACCGTTTCGATGTGGAGAATGTTTTCAGGCATGACTTTGCAGTGTCATTGTTTGAGCGACTGGTAGAGCACAATGGGATGCCTTACCAGTCTCTCATGTGCCAGAGTAGAATGAGAGAGGAGTTTGTGCCCATGATCAAACCCATATACCCCAAAATTCGCACTAATCAGCACTTTGTATCAGGCGAAAGAAACAAATCACCAGATTGCATGGCAACACCCATGTATTTTTGGTCACATTCACATAAGGAAGATGAGAAACGAAGTGTCACAAACCGCGGTGAGGCAACAATGGTGGTTGCTCTTGTGCAGTGGTTGCTATCCGAAGGCCAAGTACCGGAAGAAATGACAATTCTATGTGCTTACAATGGGCAGGTATGGTTATCACCTGTAGAAACTGAACTAATTCTGCGTTTTGTCGGATTCAAAATTCAAATGATGTAGATTTCCATTTTGTTCAACTAGGCAAACTTGTTAAAAAGGATGCTGAACAATGCTGATTCACCAAAAGTCCAAGTGGTTACAATAGACAGATTTCAGGTATTACATCTTTGTATATCTTAGTGACATAATTGAAGTTGTTGATAGTGATGCTTGATGAATTGTCTTCCATTGATTGTTTCAGGGTTCCGAAAATAGAGTGATTATCTTATCTCTGGTGAGGAGTAATGATAAAAGCATTATAGGACATTTGGGTAAAAGAAATCGTATGTGTGTAGCAGTGTCAAGAGCAAGAGGGGCATTTTACATGTGTGGAAACATGACAACTTTGACAAAACGGTCGGAACACTGGGCACAATTGTTAAATTACATGAGTGAAGAAAACTGTGTAGGAGAGGCCATTCCTTTTAAGTGCCCACGGCATCCTGACAAAACTTACACTATATCAAACAACGAAGCAGATAACTTCAATATACATGTGTGTGGAAGACCTTGCATCTTCCAAATGGATTGTGGTCACGCTTGCAATGCTCCCTGTCATTTTGGGAATCACCCAAAATGTAAAGAGACAGTGAATTTCGTTTATAAAATGTGTGGACATCAGGGAGTGCGAAAATGTTCAGTTACAGAAGACATGGTTCCATGCCAGCAGGAGGTGGTTTACATGCATGCTCTTTGTGGGCACATGGAAATTGTGCTATGCTGGAAGAAATTTAAATCCCAACTGAAGTGTCTTGAGCCTTGCAGGAAGATTCTAGAATGTGGACATCCATGTCAACTAGAATGCTACAAGGACTGTGAAAAAAATGAATGTGGCACTTGTATTGCAATTGAAAAAGCAAAACAGGAGCAAGAAAAGAAGTTGCGAACTGAGCATATAAAGTTGACCAGGAAAACCATCGAGGCTGAACTTAAAAGATTAAAGTCAGAAACTCCAGCAGTGGCAATAAGAGATCTCACGGGCAGTGGAAGCACAGCAGCAGACTATATGCAGGTGTGTTTTAGGTCCATCATTTTGTCGACTAAGAATAATCATAATCTTCATGAGATGTTATATCCTATGGTTTGTTTCTCATCCTCTGATCATTTGAAATTTTTTTTTTTAATGTTCATTTCCAATTTCCCATTTCAGGTCCGTGACCGCACAGAGAAGTTCATACAACCTGGACACAACATGGTCCTTATTGTTACCGGAATCCAAAAGGTATTTAATCCAACATTGGAGATCAAATTTTTGGAAGCGCGTCGTGATCTAATTGAACCAGACGTAGAACCTCAACTCTTATTCCACGGTACCAGTGACGAAGGCGTGGAAGGCATAACGAAGGAAGGATTTCGTCTGCCTGCTGCAAACAAGAACAACATGTTTGGAAGAGTAATAATACCTGTTTTAACTTTTTTTTTCATCACTTATTTTTTCCTTTCGCAGTGAAAACAACAGATCTGTTTGTGGGTTTATTTCAGGGATGTTATTTTGCCACGGATTCCAGCAAAAGTGCACAGAGAATGTACACCAAGGACAGCAATAAGCTTCTATTGTGCGCTGTCCTGTTGGGCAAGCCATGGACGTAAGAATTCCATTTCTTAAACCCTATTCCAACTCCCAAGTTTATTCGCCAATACTAAACTAACATGAACTCAGGGTGAACAAGGACTACCCAGACATGGACGCCGAAAAATTGAGAAAGAAAGGATACGATTCGCTGTATTCCATGAGGGGAGGACGGGGATCGGGAGGCACTCTGTATGACGAATATGTGGTATACGATCCAAGGCAAGCAACTCCGCGTTACATCGTGCATTTCAGATTCATGGGCGATCCAAAACCACTGAGCGCCTCCATGTTCCCCAACGACTTCACCCGCATCCCCATCAAACCCTCTGAAACCTTCTCTGGCAGCACGAGCAATGAGTTCCATTTCAGAATTGCAGAATCCCAGTTCTATAGAATGTCAAGCGACCGTAGCAGCCATAAGGTTCTTTTCCTTCCTTACTTCCTTTGCCATTTGAAATTCCAATCTCTTTATTAACCAAAAAAACATATTTTGTTGGCGCCGCAGGTTCTGCAGGTGGATGTTATATTTAACAAACCTCTGGAAAATCGGTACGAGTTAGCGAAGTCGCAGATGGGTACCGCTTCCACGGAGATGTTGGTTTTTCACGGAACCAGAAAGGAAGCCATTGACAATATTATTGAAGAGGGTTTTAAGATCGGCGGCGATGGGGTTAATGTCAGAAACGGATCATCTTACGGTAGCGGAGTTTATACGGCGTTGGATCCAGACATATCTATTCCCTACTCTGGAGGTCAGGGGATGATGCTGCTGTCTCTGGCTCTAGTGGGTTCCATTGGCTCAGACTATGTTCATGGAGGTTCTAAAGACGTTCTGGTTTTCAAACGATCTGAATTTTTGCTTCCTCGATATGTAGTGCACTTTAAATAATAGAGAGGGAACCATGGATGTTCTTTTGAGTTCGGATTTCTTCGTGAGTGAGGAATCTGACGCTGTGCACAGCGTACAATCGTGTACTCGAATCTCTGTTGTTGTAAATACTCATGTAGCTTTGATTGCTGAAGTTGGTTTGGAACCTGCATATGTCCAATCTGCATTTTTTGTGATAAGAAGTTTGTTTGGTTTCGCATGGATAGAGCTTTGGACACATGTCGTTTTTCTTCTTTCAGGATTTCGTCACCCGCGCAAGGGTAATTTATCCAAATTGGCAAATCATTAGAATCAACGTCTAGTTTCTTATATAGAGTTTCTTATTATATAAATGTAGGTTTAATCTAAGGACCATCGGTTTTTTTCCGGAGATCACTGGATTGCGGTATCTATACTTTGAATAGTTTGGGATATGCTTTTAAGGAAGCATACACGGTCCTGGTATTGGGATTGGGATTGGAATCATTAGAACCAAACTTGATAAAGCGTTTAGCTATTTTGTGAGAAATGTCCTAGAGTGGTGGTTCTCTTGGGCTCTCCCCATGGTTCGGGGGCCATGGAAGACTCTGAGGCATCCTCGGGTGGTTCTCAAGTGTTACAAAACCCACCCCGGCATGGTGGTACCAAGCTAGCAATAGGACACCCTCCTATTGCAACTCTCTTCTAAGTCCTCTACATTCCCCTCTTCTCCGTGGACAACTATATGGCCCTGATTCTACAGTGATTGTAGATATGTAGGCAGACAAGACTGGATAGTTTTGGTGCGGTGCCATGCCACACCTTGCACCAGATCATGAGGGATCTGGGGGTGAGGCACCTCCCCTTGTAGGTGCATCGTCTCCCCTCCCACCGATGTTGTCTACAAGGTTGTGTGTGTGCTTGTTTGCATGGTCCTCGTTTTGGAGTCGGTTACCCTCCATGAGGTGCATTGTCATGTACGTTAAGAAGCTGTGCTTCTGCTTGCACTCACTCATGAGATGCTTGCTTGCTCGAGGCGTATTCCCCA
>MNCI01023383.1:332971-372569 GCA_015680685.1 Gnetum montanum | reverse complement strand
TGGTGTTGCCTTTGGGCTCGTGGCATCACTATTTTGATTGGTGACATTCTTGGTCACTCTGATTCGAAGACTACTGGTGTGGGTCATCCTATTGTTGGTTCTTGTTGAGACCGCACCTCTTTTAATTAGAGTCTTCTTGTGAATGCATCCTTTGTGATGTTGCTCATTGTTGCGAGAATTGGTTTGATGTTGACTGGTTGTTGGATAGACCTTGGTCTTCCATCTTATTGTTGGGTTGAGATGACGATTGTCTATTGCCCATGATTCATACGATTGTGTTGAGACTTTGGGCCTGGTTGAGGCCAGTGTTAGTTGTTGGGAATGATTGTTGTGTATGAATCTTGAAAATTTGAGAGTGTGCTATCTCTCTCTTGGTGTGTCTCATGATGAAAACGTTTGTTCGAGTGGGGATCTAATTCCTTCATCAATGTTTTGCATGATTGATCTCTATGCATGTTGCTGAGGTCTTGATTTTTATGATGTGCAAGAGTGATATGAATTTGTATATGATCGTGCTTGATAGTTGTGTATGAGGTTGATGTGCTAATCGTGTTCCTGCTAACTTCTATGTTTTTGAGCTTTTGTCTCAGTGTTTGCAGGTAGCACAGGTACAAAGATGTAGCCAGTGGTGACCTCAAGTGATTCTGTAATCACTATGTCTATGGGGAAGATATGTGCTCCTGAGACCTTCATGAATTGATTATTTGGTCTTAGAATCCCAACATTGGGTTGCAGATTTATCAGTACCTTGGTTGTGATGGATCAGCAGGTACATTATGATTTGTTTGCCTAGCAGTGCTAGGGGAGCACTAACAGAGGATGGTGATCTGTCCTAGACCTTACAGATATTGGGCTAGCAGATGGCATGAAATGGTATCCTTGGCCATGCCAGATACTGATGGCCCAGGAGTGGCCAATGCAATGAGGTCCCACTATGGCAGGATGGTGGATACTCAGTTGGCGTGTTTTGGTATTCGATGGTTGCGTTCATGTCTCGAATCGTTTTCATTCGATGTTACCCATGCAGTGGGTTCAGTGCGACAATAGATCATGAATCTTTTGAGACATTGGTGCAATGACAGATGATCGTTTATGCTTCGTGATAGAGACAGGTTTTTCTCAAAACAGCATGGTTCTTTCATGGTATGCTCTTGGTGCCCTAAATCTTCCAGCCTAGGAAGGGCTTAGGTAGTTTGTCCCATAGCCTTTTAGGTTTGGGTAGCATTCCCAAATACCATGTATGTTCTCATATATAAATGTAATCCTATCCTTGGGTGTGTGAAATGTACCCTTGTGGTATTCTCAATTCAGTTGTATGCACTCCAAAGTGCTGGATGTATTGCCTATGTGACTCAGTTGTCTCCTGGTGGTAGGCCTATGCCACACCCTATGACAAGGCCAAGATTGATGTATGGTGTTTTCTTGGTACTTGTTTGGAAGCACCCTTGCTATATGTTGTAAATGGCCTTTGTGCCTTGATGTATAATTCTGCTGAAAACCTCATGAGAAACGCTTCAATTGTGATACAGTGTTGTAACGAACAAACCAAGGCATGTTCTTGCCCATTATGCTCTTGAACTGGTGCCATGTGTTCTCGATGATGTTGGCATGCCTGGATGGTGTGTTCTTGGTAAACATCCTTGAGATAGGACAAATCTTGGGAACACATTCTCTTGTGTTTCTAGACTAGCAAAGATCTTGTCCACAGATGATCGATGGTGACTGAAATTCAAATTAATGTGATGTCTAGCGGTGGATTTGAGTAGAGTTCTGGGTATTGGCACCTAGACTTGCTCTTCCATGTTGGATGTGATCGTGGAGGAGTTGTCCAAACGTTGGGATGGTCGTCCATCCTTGAATATATGACGTTACAGATACAAAAACTGTGATATCTCTTGGTGGCCTTGCTTGGTGGGCTTGAATATGCTCAAAGCACTTGAGCCGATGCTCTCATGATTGGGGGCTTCTAATGATTTGTGCATGTTGGTGGGCTCTCATGACTAATTGCTTTAGGTGCTTTGGAGAGCTATGATGCACTCTCATAGATTGGGACTTATTGGTGCATTTGTTGTCTATGGTGTGATTCTGTGATTGGGGACTCATTGTGCCTAATAGGCTATGGTGTCTTGCTGAATTTTCCTATGTACCTTGTCCCTTATGTACACTGATGTATCACATAGTCCCTCTTGGATGTATTGTCCCATGTCTCTGGTGTGAGGTTAATTCATGTTGGTGTTCTCACCTCCCTGGTGGGATAGCAGAGTTGATCATGAGGTATCATTCTCCATTTCAATGGATGCCCTCTTCAGTTCCTGAAATAATAAGGTAGGTGGTATTGAGGCGGTTGTCTCCTATAAGCAGTTGATGTTTGGGACTTGTTCCTAGTTGTGGTCCTATGTTCGTGAACTTGTGGGGCTTGTTCTCAGAGATAGAATGTTGTTACCCTAGTGAAATTCATGAAACCTCCTTTGTGAGGTCATGTTGTTGATGTAAATTAAAGATACATATTGCTCTTCGTGTAAGCAAGGCATGATCTTGTGTACTCTCTTAGTTTTGGATGCTTCAAAGGAACTTCCTTATTGGAGTTCTCTGGTAGAGCATCCTTATTGTAAATCCTTCGAGGATGAATCGTTTTGTGTTTGAGCTGTAAATGATGTCGATGAAAGCCCATTCCATGTAAAACTATCTTGAGGACCTGGTCCTCATATGGGCAAGATGTTGTTGCTGACTTCTGTCTATTTTTTGGGTTGAGTGATAATAGGTAGTGGTGCGGCCTTGTCCACCACAAATTGATGTAAATAGGCTTGACTGGGATGTATGAAACAAAACCCAGATCTCCCAAGATGAAACAGAAATGCTTGGTGTCTCGAGTTGTTCTCAAGGTGAAAATTGAATTTGGGTAATACTTGTGAACCCATGTCTTCCCTCAGTTGGTGATAGTTCCACGATATGGTTCTATTGGCTATATTGACTACTTGGGGATGTATGATGGGTAAGGTGTAGCTGGGCTGCTATACTTACCTATGGAAGAAACCTCCCAAAGAGGATCCTTCCTGCAAGTGCAAAATCTAATGAAAGGTGTTGATTGTGAGACTGGCAGTTGTTCTTGATATAGTGGGGAAATGAAAATTCTAAGAATGTTGATCTTCCTCGGAGAATTCATGATCAGGTTACTCTCTGAGGTGACTCTATATTCATTCCTAGACCTAGTGTTCAGAAAATGGAGCTTGTCCCATAACTTGGTGTGAGAAGGATAGCATGCATGTGGCAAATGTGGGTGATCCTTCTCCATGAAAGGGATATTATGGTTGCATTCGATGATGTGCTTACGGCTGATATGAGATAGGTGATGGAGGATGGTCATGGGGTTGGCTACCCAATTAACCCTCCACTTGTTCTAACATTCGAGCAGGCATTCTCGATGTTGGATAATCACAAGAGATGTTGATGATAGTTGGGGCTTGTTGTATGTTATCCTCCTAGAGAAGTTTCCAAATAGATTTTTGGATCTTCTCTCTCGTTGGAATACTATGGAATGATGAATGATGAATTGAGGCATGTGATGCTGGTGTCTGCAAATGGTAAGGTCAAGCTCAAAAGATCTGCCCTTGTACCTTGTTTATAAGGAAGAACATGCTTGACTACCTTCATACCAGCTTGAACAAACATGATGAGAGAAAGAGAATGTGCATGGTACCGATGCACATGGAATTAGTGCTTAGATGGTTGCACTGGTGAGACCCCATGGGTCTCGATGCGAGTAGCAAAACTTGGAGTTCTGGAAAGCATGACTTGCTTACGGAGATATGGCTCTTTAGAGCATGTGCTCCCTCTCGGTGTGATGTTCCCAAGTCCCTCACCATGGGTAGTGGCCCTGATGAGCCCTCAAAAAAAAGAAAAAAAATCAATGGGTGCTGAGATGCCATTCACAAAGGGACTCGGCGGGACTAGCGGAAGAGGAGCTATCTTCTTACATAAGTATGGGTTTACGCAAGAAGATATGTCTCTAGACCCTTAGAAGGGATGGATCTAGGGGACGCCTTAGAGATGTTGGCCCTTTGGGTTGGACTCTCCCACTCATATAGAGAAGGGAAGTCTTTGGGCTTCCTCCATTTGCCCTTGCGTTTCATGTAAGGCATTGGATGGAAGGACGTATCAGGTGTTGGGGTTGGTACCTTCCTTCAAGTCTGGTGTCTAAGGAGTTGATGGATCCTCAGAATTGACGGAGTTTTGAACCCATTTAGAAATGTACACTTGAAGCTATCCTAGACTCTGCTTTGAGGATGTCGCTTCTTTTTGTGGGGGAGGATTGTGAAAGATGTCCCAGAGTGGTGGTTCTCTTGGGCTCTCCCCATGGTTCGAGGGCCATGGAACACTCTGAGGCACCCTTGGGTGGCTCTCAAGTGTTACAAAACCCACCCCGGCTTGGTGGTACCAAGCTAGCAATAGGACATCCTCCTGTTGCAACTCTCTTCTAAGTCCTCTTCATTCCCCTCTTCTCCGTGGAGAACTACATGGCCCTGATTCTACAGTGGTCGTAGATATGTAGGCAGCCAAGACTAGATAGTTTTGGTGTGGTGCCAGGCCACACCTTGTACTAGATCATGAGGGATCTGGGGGTGAGGCACCTCCCCTTGTAGATGCATTGTCTCCCCTCCCACCAATGTTGTCTACAAGGTTGTGTGTGTGCTTGTTTGCATGGTCCTCGTTTTGGAGTCGGTTACCCTCCATGAGGTGCATTTTCATGTACGTTAAGAAGCTATGCTTCTACTTACACTCACTCATGAGATGCTTGCTTGCTTGATGTGTATTCCCTAGGTCTTTCGCCCCAAATCCATTGAATCTTCATGAATTCCTCAGGGTGCAGGACAACGTTGGGGCAACGTTGTTACATATGCACTTACTTTTACATTTTTTTAAAATCTTATTTCATATCATAATGTGTTGATAAAGTGTTCAACTATGTCCTTACTCTTACATTTTTTTAAATCTTATTTCATATTATAATGCATACCTCAAATATCTCTTAGATCTTTATTTAATGCAATCAATGAGATTTCAATTAGGAGGCCCTCCAACGAGACTTATTTAATAAACGAGCATTTATTGTCCCTAGAGGACTTTTAGTTTGGGTTTTTGTTAAGGAAGGCCCATATATATTGAGAACCCTTAATAAAATCTAAAATTTTCAAAAACCTTGTAGAAAGTAATTCAATATCACATCTATTTAGTTATGAATAGAATTTGAATTAACATGATCTTCATAGACTTAATTAATTTGTTCATTTCTAACAAAACATCACTAAATAAAGAAATTCAAAATTGAAAATTAGGTGTTGGACCTTAAAAAATAAATTTATTAAAAATAAAAATTCAGATTTAGAGTTTAAAAGTAGTAGGGAAGCAGATGAGAAAAATTGAAGCTTGAAAAGTAGTTACTATTTTATACAATATCATATCATTTTGTTTGATCCCATTTTGTTGAGATAAGGCTTGGATAATTTCAATAGTTAGAGTTGGGGATTTTCTTGGTTGATTTAGTTGGGGAGGATGGCATAGTATGGTCAAGTACAAGAGAGTTTTTCACTATAGATTTTGGTGTGTAGAGTGTGTGGGTGGGTACAGGAGAATGTGTGGCCAAGTACAACAAAGTTTTGACACTTTCAGTGTAAATACTTAGCAAAAAATTGTTCTCCTGACATCAATTATGTGCATGTCTATGTTACTTTTTCTCTCTTCTCTTTGGTATGCATAGGAATTCTCTCAATGGTTTTCAAATTTAAACCCATTTTTAGTGTGTAATCTCATAAGAAGCTAGATTTGTGCATACTAAGCCTTGTCTTCTTCAAATCTTGTTAAGGTAAAGAAAATGATCTTTGTTGCACATTATCCTTATGCTATTTCTTATAAACCTATTTTATTTGAGTCTCTCTCTTCTTTTGATTACTAACGCATGATTTGATTTTATAATAAACTTGTAATTACTTTACATTTCTCATAATTTCTAGCCTTTTCCTCTTTCTTTCCAATGTTTTCAACATATTTTCTCCTTGGTGAGCAATGGTGGTATATCTAGTGGTCTTAATTTACACATTGTAACCTATGAAGTGTTACATCCCACCCAGAGACATCAGGTATGGTTATATGTTTATGATTTGCATTTTATAAATTGAAATGTATGTTTAGTTTTTGGTGTGGTAGGGAATTTCTATGCAGTTTGACCTTTCTTAATATCATGTATTCTACACATCATTGGTTTCTAGTTATCATGCTTTCGTTGTAAGATTACTTGATCCTAAGCATCACCCTACCCTAGCTAGGGTGGGGTGTTACATGAAGTTTGTCGCAAATTTCATTAAAACTCTTTATGGCCAACTTGCAACATGTTATATACATTGTTATCTAAAGTTATGATGGAATTAGGGGTTGCAATGCAAGTTGCAATGGTAAAAATGACACTTTTTATTAAGTGGTGTAGTATTAGTGGGAGCTAGTGGAACCAACATCAATGGTAGAAGTGACTAGCTAACATTCTAGGCATGTTCATAACATTAAATTGCTAGGAGAACAACCCTAGGTTTTTAATAGATTTTTTTGTTACTTAGACATGACTTTTTAGAAAGGGAACTAGTATGGTACTAATTGGTTAGTCATAATAAGTTGAATTTGGAGTTATCTCATCAACTTAGTGCCATGCAATCTAGTATCATGAAACCTTAGGTGATAGTGAGGAGCTAGAACTCAGGTTAGATGAAGGGTTAATACTAATCATGAACACTGCCCAAAAGGTAGCATTTATTATTGAGGGGGTCTAGAATGGTGAGGTTTCCAACTAAGAGATCTTGATGGCTAGTTTAAGTTAGTATCAATCATTTAGTTATTCTAGTGTTGCAGTGACTCATGAAATATCATTAATAATAGAGAGTCATTAGTTATAGGTAAATATTACATTAATGCTATGAGTTAATAGTAAATATCAGAATTAATAGTTAAGTTAACTATAATTGCTATTGGTTCTAATAGTGTGCTTTGTAGCTTATGGATCCCATCTTCTAGTATTGTCCTAGGGAGCTTAAAGGTAGTTTCTTGTTTAGTGAAGGTGTTCTATTCCTTATATGTTTCATATATATTGTGTAGGATGCATTGGAGGTGAAAAAGGAGGATTTGGAAGAGGGAGTAACATTGGTTGAGAAAGACTACTTGTCTTGATGCATTTCATTTTATGTTTCAACCATTCAATGGATTTCTATTTTTGGCATAAATATGGATTTTCAATAATACTCTAATCTAATAGCACAATGAGGCCTAAAGGGTATTAATATGTTAAATGTAAACTTACAAATGGTTTCTAAGTTTTTTAAGTTTTTAAGTTAAGTTATATAGCTTATACAGTTTTATAAGTGATATATTTGCTTTAGGATTTTTGAGTAGCTATTCTCATTCTTCAGATACCTCATGGATGATTAAGTTTAATTATTTCTTAAGTACAATTTTAGAGGTATGACACTTGTGATTCTTTCTCTCCACATAGCTTGGATTCTTCTTCATCACATATTAAGGAAGGGTTTCCTATAGGCCTATAACGCACACCAACTTGAATTTCTTTGGATATTTTAGTCCCTATTTGATGAAGCTTGTGGATTACATCCTATGAACCTTTTACTTTAAGTATTGATTTTTCCAACATGAGATGTATCAAAACTTCCTTTTTTCTTCATCTCAACTCCATTCGACTCCTTATTTTCCTTACTTCTTAGATGGTTTGAAGGCATTTTGGAAAAAATGACATTCAACTTCTTCCACATGAATTTTGATATATCCTTCCACTCTTTCAAATCCATTCTTGAATTTTTGCATCCTTTTTAGCTTAGATGCCATGTTTAGAATCCAATTTCACCAAAATTAAATCATTAAATCTAGTTCAAACCAAGCAAAAAAACATGCACAATACAAGTAAATGAAACAACAAAGGTTTCCCTAACTCTTTGATACCATTAGGTAGCTCAAGTCTTCACTATGAGGCATCCTCGGAGCATACCATTCCTATGCAATAAACCTCAAACCAATATACTTTCAAACTATAATCCATTAAATAATCCAACAATGCATGTAGAAAGGAAAATCAATTAAAACCCTCTTTATTAAACATGCATCAAAGATAATTACATTAGATAATAGAGTTATGGACATATAACATATAACTTAAAGAGGCTCATTGTGCCCTACTTGGATTGCACCTCCTTGTAGTTATTGTTGGCTATGACCTCCTACAAGTTGAAACTACTTGTAATTTATCCAAATTTAAAACTTGAGAGTTGATTATTTCTTAGTGTGACTTGACTATAAGCCACAATTCCTTGTAGTCATATACTATGTCTCATTGTGAGTTGCACCTTACCATAGTCCTAGTTTTTGAAAGAGACTCTATATGATAACTTACTTTTTAATCTATTATGATTGACTATGAGTTAAACCCATTCACAGTTATCGGTATGATTTATTGCTAGTCGCATCTTGATGAGTCACAGGTTGGCCACGTGACGAGGCCTCATCATCTAGGCCCCATTGATGCATCATTTTATGTGTCGATGTGGCTACATCAATGTAGGGTCTATTCTTGCCTATAAATATGTGTCAACCTGCTATGTTTAGGCAATCATTTTATCATAGTGTAGTTAAGCTCTTGTAGATTTTACATTTGAAAGTTAGAATATTTTCCCAAGTGCCCACAATGAAAGTCATTGAGTGTATGGATCTTTATTTGGGCACTATTGTACCTAAGCACAACAATGTGTGTGACAATAAAGACGAACTTCTTGATAAACCTTGCAACATTCCAGATAGTTTAAATGTTTTATTCATGCATTTAATATTTTTAGCTATTTATTCAATGTTTTCCAATAATTAAGCTAATTAGGTAATTAAGCAATATAAGCTAAATAGCAATTACGTAAACACATAAGTACAACCACTTCGAGCATTCGTATGACATTTGGTAATCCTAGCAGCACTTAATTCTTGGTAACCAACAATGTTATATGTGTTTAGGATGTGTTTGACAAGTGGGATCAAATACTTATGTTAGGACTAGTTGAATAATAGTTAGCCCATTAGATCAAAGTAGGTATTAAATTACTTTATTCTCTATCTTATTTATTTCAAGCACCAAAACCATAAAATATAGAATGACAAAAATCATGTGCCTCAATTACACGTAAACCATACCCTTGAGCTTCACAAGTGTAGTTGGGAAGATAACAAACATCCTTAACATCTAGTTTACTTCCTATAGAACTAGTGCATCGAAAACTATAGAGTTTGCAGAATTTGATTGGATTGTGTGTGAATGCTTTGTGATTCATATGGTTGGGCGTAGGGGTACCTCACTACTCATCATTAGCATCATTGTCAAGGACTCTTTTGTTGAAATGTGTGCTACCTAGGATTAGTGAACATTATTAATATCATTGGACAAACCCAAGGTCGACATCATTCTCAAATTATATAATTACAACAAGCAAACTGATTATTTTATTTATTTTACAAAATGTCTTCTTCTTCTCATAGGTGAGACAATGTCAAAATGTTGGATCCACAAGAATGCAAAGTGATATATACTCATCCAGATGAGTATGTGCCTAATTTCACCTTCATCCTACATTAGGATGAGCAATTGCAATGGTGTGACATGGAAGGAAACATTGTAATGCCTCTAGATTGATCTATGTCTGTGATGCTACTTCAAACTCTTAAGAAGCTAGGCATCCATGATCTTTAGGAAGAGTATGTTGTGCATAACTATTACTATTGGGACTATGATCCCACTAAAACACAACACAGGTGAGATCAACACTAGGAGAGGCATCATGAGGCTATGAAGGGGAAATGATTTACTAATCCATTGTTCCTGCTGAACTAAGACAACAACAAGAATCCTCCCTCTAAAGGCTCTCAGCATGAAAATTCTCCATCCTTTGTTATCGATGATGAGGGTGTGGCCTTGAATCCATGGTCTACAATCAATAATCTAGGTTCAGGAAAAGATGACAGTTAAGGTAAGGGCTTAGACAAGCATCGAGATGATAAGAAAATTGATGAACATGGCCATGATAATTGAAGGGGAATTGGAAGATATCATGGTGGAGGTAGTTCTTCTCCCTCTTCACCCTCTTCATCTACATTTTCTTTTTCTTCCTCTTTTGATTCTGAAAAATGTCGTAAAAAGAATATTCGTGATGGAGGTGAGTAGTAGAATAATAATACTAATTGCCATGCCCATAATTATCAAAGGGGTAACAGAGGACATCATCTATGACAATGAAATAATGATGATGATGAGCCTTTGTTGGTAGCTTGAAGGATGCTTAACATTATAGAGGCAGTCAAGATCCCAACTAGGCATGTGAAAGATAGTCAGATCAAGCACTTAGACATGAAAAAAATCTTAAGATTTGAGGGGGAATATAACTCTAATCCATAGACACATCTACAAGCTTTCCATGATTTTTGTGCCTTGAAAAACATTGAAAATGATTGGAATAAATTCAAACTATTTCCTAGAACACTCATAAAGGAAGCTGTAGCGACCGAAAATGTCAACGGCTAGAATGGAATATCGAGAGGTTCGTAGGTGCACAGCTTTAACCCCAAATTCACATGAGGGCTTGCTAGAGGCAAATAAAAGATGCCCAAAATGGTCTTGTTGATCTAATGGGAACTTATCAAATGCAATGCCAAATGGTGCTAAGTGTTTGCATGGTGTTCGCAATGTCAATGGTGTCAACGGGGATGAGCGTAGTTAAGGTTTTTAGTGCAAAACAATATAGTGGTGTGTTAAAAAAATTGAAATACAAGTAAAATGCCAAAATACAAGAAAAAATGCTAAGAAATGCACAGGGGATAGAGCAAGAGAGAAAGAAGCACGACCCCAAATGGGGTTGAGTGTAGTTAACCTTAGAAGGGATGAGAAGGTATGTGGTGTACAATAGATGTAGCGAACACCATAGTTACAGTCTTGAGGTGTTTGGCTACAAAGACTGATGTTTTTCCATGGGGTCTATGATTGTTAGGTTGGCTATGGCAATGTGCAATGGACTGCAGTGGTCTACGGTGTCCTACAATGAGCTATGGTGGTGTGCGAATGCCTTTCCAAAATGCTAAATGTGCTTCAAATTTGCTAATCTTGCTTCAGTTTATGCCAACCTACTTTCAATTTTTCCAAACCCTAAAATGTTAAGGGCTAAGTTATTTATAGGCCTAGGCTTCTTGTGGAATGTGGATTGGTTGCCACATGGTAGTGGGATGGTTAAGACTACATTGCACCCAACTACGCTGTCCACTGAAGTAAGCAGTGTTATGCTCTGGTGTGCTCTAATGGACTTTGCGAGACTGCTAGACTATGACTATGCTACCAATTGCATGTTCATGAGTCGAAGAGGACTATAATGTACCTGAAAAAGTGCAAAAGAATGCAAGTTTAGAGACTACACTCTATGACTACATTGTCCACGGTCTTGAGTGGGGTTGAGCATAGTTACAATTCTGGGAACAAAAAGAAGTACAACAAAGATAAATCTTTGCTAACTACGCTTGCCAAAGATGTGTTGGACCTTAACTGAGTGCCAAGTGCTACATTGTGTAGGCCATGAGATGATATTCTACTTGATTATGCTTGGCTATGCTCTATACTGAAGTAGAGTGTAGTTCAACACTTAGAAAAAATTTGTAGAAAAGTGACTATGTGCTGACTACAGTCTCCACGAGAGGCTGATTATGCTCCCAATTGGGGTCAAGCATAGTTCTAGCACTTAGAAAAGTTTTATAGAATCTAGCTTTCAATTGACTATGATTAACTATGCTTTAGTTTGGTAGAGAGTGTAGTCTCAACACTTAGAAAATTTTCTGCCAAACTAGGTCTTCCATGCTAACCACGCTTGATTATGCTTAAGTGCAGTAGAGAGCATAGTCTTGGCACTTGAAAAAATTTTTAGTTGCTAGCTTGACACTTAGAAAAATTTGCAAATTGGCCTTTGGTGTTGACTATTCTCTCTACTGAGCTAACTATGCTCTGGGGTAGTGAAGAGCATAGTTCCAACACTTAGAAAAATTTATAGCCTCTTGCTTCATGATGACACTTTGGAAAAATTACAAAAAATTAGTTTTTAGAGCTAACTACACTTTCTACTAGTTAACTATGCTCTATGGTAGTGGAAATCATAGTCCCAGTAGTTAGAAAAAATTTGCCTTGTCTTGACAATTAGAGAAATTTGCAGTCGAGAAGCTATTGCCCAAATTTGGTGGTGTTTTAGAAGCAGAAAGCTGGTATTGGTCCTTGGAGCCAAAATCAATTTGTACATGGATTACCATGCTAGAACTATTTAATGATAAATACCAAATGTACTCCAGAGTGTCCAATCTAAGAAGGCAAATCCAAGGCTGGAAATAAGAAATACATGAACCCTTGGATGCTGCCATGGGCGAATATTATTCTCTTTTACACTAATGTCCTAGTCATGGTTATTCTCAGAGGGAACAAATCCATGACATCATAGATGATCTCAAAGTGGAAACCAGAAGAATTCTTGGGGTTTATGCCCAAGGGAGACTATCTAAGCTTAAGTGCTCATCAGATCCAAAGGTTGATAGAGTCAGGAGCAAAAGAAGAAGGTGAGTTGTGGAAAAGGAAAAATTTAGAAGAATATAATAGGGATCCTTCCATTAGGAAAAGGGAGGTTCGATTCTATGATAAGGAGGAATCACCACTAATGAGGTGGTGAACAGGAAAACCTTGCCCATCCAAAAATCTATTTCTAACATTTTAGCAAAGGTTGATAAATTATGGGACTTTTAGATGAAAAACTATAAACTACTATGAAGATTGCTAAGGAATATAAAGGGTAGAATAGTGATCACAACCACAAGAGGTGGAAAGAAGCTAAACATTCCTACCAAAGAGGTAAGGGCAAAGTTGTTGTAGTAGAAGAAGTTATGGAGATAGACTCTAATGATGATGTTGGGTGTGACATTTGTCAGTATGAGCATTCTAAGGGATGTTGCCCTATAGTGTTACACTTACAAGAGTCTGGGATGTACCTTTTGAAGCCTTGACTAGCATGCAAGTAAGAACCTAGATGATTTCCTTATCCACAAGGCAATCTAAGGCAGTTTCACTAGCATCAACAAGCTTACTATCCAAGTGAAGCTCCATCACAACCATATGAACAATATCAAGAGTGGTAGCAACCAAAGTTGTGGGGAATGCTACTACCAAGACAATAGTACCCTTATAGGCAACTAGATCCATACAGGTACTATGTTCAACAACTTATTTCTTCGTGAAGTTCTGCTAGCCATGCCTCATTCCAACATCACTATTACCCTCTAGAGTACCATAGAACTTATTCACCATCTACTCAAGGGGAGCACCCATATCCATACCATCCTCCTTATCTATCTACATACATCCCTTTTCCCTCAACCTAGTTACCTCTTACTCCATCCATGCAGGGTGAAATTCCCCCACAGCTACAACAATGAAATGCTACAAGAGCTATACATTTACAATCAACCCACTGGCCAAGTGGTTTGGATAATTGATCTAAGAAATGGTCATTTTTCAAACATAATAGTCCTCCCAAACCCTCACAACCTAATGTGGCTAGTCACCCTATACCTCTAGCACCCTCATCCTTTGCATCAAACACATTCAAGGGTGCTTCAAATGAAATGCTACCTTAGATCCATACTATGATGCTAACTCATGTTTTCTATAATTGGATCAAGGCTAGTAATCTTTCCATGAAAATATTTGACTTGGGAAGTCCTCTTATTTACTTATAGATCATTGGACATGAGCCATACAAGGCTCTTCTTGATTTCAGTTCTAGTGTTAATCTCATCTCTCATAACATGTACAAAGCTTGGAACCTACCACCTCTCAAGAAGAGCAACATCCATTTGGAATTGGTAGACTAGTGAATCACTATCCCTTTGGGATTAGTGGAGGAAATTTTGACTACCATTTATGTGTGATCCTATCCTACCAATTTTCTATTAATCAAAGTAGAAAACTACAAATGTGACTTCCCCATCATTATGGAACATGCATGGTTAAGCACAATGATACACGAATGGGCATAAGGAACCTCTCCTTGGAAATATCCAAGGAAAATGAATTTGGATGACTTTAGAAGAAGAATATTCAGTGCATCATGTACAATGATAATGTGTGCAATTGCATGTAGAAAATCTAGTCCATTAAAAGTACATTCCTTAAGGCATGGAATCAATTTGCACATGAAATTGATATCGAAAGATGCCTATATGCAATAGTCACAAAACAGGAGGGCACCTAGTGCCTAATAGCTAACTCTGATAGTAGCACATTATGAATGGAACCTACTAAGAGCCTAACATGTGCTTATGTCAAAGGCATGGATAAACTTAAGCAAGTTCATCACTAACTCTTTGATGATGAAGATGATGGTACCTATTGGGAAGAGTTGGAAATCGCTAATAATTTCAAGATAGAGCCCCTAGAGCTAAAAAATATATTGGCTAGCATGAAATATGCATTTCTAAACAATGGCAAGCTAGTTATAATCAATGCAAATTTTGCTCCTGAAAAAAATACAAGCTGTTGTAGGTGGTCAACAAATGACCAATAGCCTTTGCTTGGTCATATCCTGAACTAACTAGAATTGATTAAAAGGATATGCCAACATCATATCTACACCAACCTAGCCATGAAGCCAAGAAGGTAGCCATAGAGGTGGTTGAACCCCAAATTGAAGTAAATCATCAAAGAGGAAATAGAACAACTCCTCAGTGCAAGGTTCATCTATCCCATTGTAGATCATGAGTGGGTTAGCACATTGGTAATTGTGCTAAAGAAAGATGGCAAGTGACAACTTTGCATTGACTTTAGGCTATTGAATATGGCAACATTTAAATATCATTTTTCAATGTCATTTGTGGACCAAGTGTTGGACACCATTTCTGGGCATTACTATTATAGCTTCTTGGATGGTTATAGTGGCTATAACCAAATCTAGATTACACTAGAAGATTAGGCCAAGATAATATTCATGAGCCCCTAGGGGACTTTTTCATATTGTAAGATGTCATTTGGTTTATGCAATGCCCCTACAACATTTCAATGCTTGCTCCTTAGCATTTTTCAATAGTAGATTGGTAGTGAGGTAGAGGTCTTTATGGATGACTTTTCTATATACGGGGTTACATTTGAGCAAGCCATAGATCACCTTAAGTAGGAACTAAAAAGATGTGTTAAAATAAACCTTAAGGCTTAATTGGTAGAAAAGCCATTTAATGGTCTAGGAGGGCATAGTACTCAGACACAAAATTACTTAGGCAGGGATTAAGGTAGACCCTGAAAAGATAAGGGTCATTCAAGGAATTACATGCCAACAAGAGATAGTCAAAGACATCTGATCATTCCTTGGACACACTGGCTACTACTAGTGCTTTATAGAGAATTTCTCTAAGATTGCAAATCCATTGGTTGAGCTTACAAAAAAAGATGCTCCATTTTTCTTAACTAGGAAGTGTGAACATACATTCCAATAATTAAAGGAAAAACTCATAGAAAATCCAATTTTATGGGCACCAAACTAGTCTAGGCCATTTCATATAATGATAGATGCATCTAATTATGCCTTGGGAGCTATGCTTATGTAGTTGGATGATAAGAAACGTCCATATTACATCTACTACACAAGCCAAAGCATTGTGGATGCATAGTTAAATTACACCACAACTAGAAAAGAACTAATGGCAATGGTGTATACTCTCAAAAATTTTAGGCACTATGTGCTTGGCTACAAAGTGTTTGTGCATATAGATAATAGTTCCATTTGCTTCCTAATGAATAAGCCAATGATGAGTCCCCATATCATACAATGGCTCATGATCTTGTAGAAATTTGATCTTACAATGGTAGATCGGAAAAGAACTAAGAATGTGATAAATGACCACCTCTTTGAGTTAAGATTGAATAATAAAGAGGAGGAGAGTCTACACTTTGATCAATTTCTAGATGAACTCCTCTTTACATGGGTAATAAATGACTAAGTGCCCAATGAATCAAAATGGTATGATGGCATTATCACTTACTTTCTCACCCAGGAGATGCCATAATATTTGGACTAGAGAAATAAATAATACTTTATTCATTAGGCAAAGTACTTTATGGAAATCAACAGACACCTTTACAAGGCATGCATCGATGGCCTGGTTCATTGGTGTGTTCTTGATGCAGATCAATTTTGCGTTCTCCAGGATGCTCACACAGGTCCTTGNTTTATGTTTGACCCCTAAGCATTGCATGAGTTTTAAAAAATTTACACTTGTAAAATAAGTTCCATTGTCAAAAATTAGTACCCATGGCACCCCAAACCTATTTACAACATTTTGTTGTACAAATTGAGCAACATTGGATGATGTACAGTCAATGACGACTACTGCTTCTACCCATTTGGTGTAGTAGTTAATTTCTATGATGATATACCACCTTCCATTGGACATGGATGTGATGGANTAGGGGTCAAACATAAATTAATAACACCCTATCACCCCCAAGCCAATGGTTAAGCAGAGGTAACTAATAGGGATATTACAAAGATCCTAACAAGGACTATAAGCAAATATAGGAGAGATTGGAGCACAAAACTCAACAATGTCCTTTTGGGCCTACCACTCCATGTGGAAACTCCCCATAGGCTACTCTCCCTATGATTTTTTGTATAGAAAATGTCTAATGCTTCTAGTTCAATCCAAGCTCCATATACTTTCAACATCCTGCGACTTGGGCATTGACCTGAGTCTAGCACAAAAAGAAAGACTGATTAATCTCAACATGCTAGATGAAAATCAATTGGTGGCCCTATCTTCAAATGAAGTGCATAAGGAATTCAGCAAGTAATAGCATGACTTGAGAATCCAAAAAGTAAAATTTCAACTTGGAGATAAGTTTATCTATTGGAACCCCACACATGTACCCCAAAAAACAAAGTTCCAAACATTGTGGAAGGGATCTTATATAATTGATGAAACTTTTTCCTCTTGGCCCATGTTAATCTACAAAGCTAAAGCCTAGACAAGAAGTAGCTAATCAACATCCAATAAGTGAAACCTTTTTTGGAGTCAAGACAAGCCAGTGCAACTACTACCTTATCAGATGGACAACCATGCTTAGTTTTTTGGATCTCCTCCTTCCAACTTAGTCGTGGGGGAGATAGCCATCTATGCTAACCATCCACATGGCTCCTTAGTTTTTCACCTTTTCTTTACACATATTTTTTTTACACTTTATTGATTTTTACCCATTTTCTCGATTTTTTTACATCATTAGTGTGTTTTATCTTTCTTAAATATTTTATACTTTCTTATATATATCACTTTATTTTTTTTATGAATTTCCATTATTTTTGCTAATAAAAGTGCTTTATTACCACATGATATAGTGCCAATGTTGTTTACTAATGGTGGTTTATGCTTAATGTTGTGATTGTTAATGTCTAGTTCCTATTTTTGAATTTTGATGTTGGATGACTAAGACATGGTTTATTTTTCATGAAACAAGTAGTGAGTCCATGTCATTCATCCATCCACAAGCTCTATGGTTTTCCCTGTTCTATAATTTTGAGGTTCCTTTCATTAAATAAACTTTTAATAAATTGTTGACCTTGGTAGTTTCCAGCATTTGGAAGGATTCAAAGGTCTATGTAGGGTGTGAATTCAAGGAAACTCAATACTCTTTGTACTATTCTACTTACTTGGCTTTTTGAGTGTTTTCATTGGCTTCTTACTATTCCATATCAACCAATCATAGAAAGTCAGATAATTTCTTTGCATGGTGTGGTTCCCATCCAAAATAAAAAAAAAAACATGATGGGAATTCAAAGCACACTCCTTAGACAAATAAATGGTTTACAAGCACTAGTTATGGGACTAAAAAGATATGTTACCCATGCCTAAAGGTCCCCTCTAACTAAGGCCCTATCTTACTTTCTATTTCTCTTTTCTTCTCTTTATGGAGTGGTGGTTGTTTTATGGAAGTACTCTTGTGTCTTAAAGGGATGGATCAGTCTTAGAGTGGCGATGTGAATTCATTGGAATTGGTTGGTTTTGATTTGGACTAAGGATGGATCTTCTAGAATCATTGTAAACATAAAACTTGATAAGGAACTTCTTATGACCTCAATATGGGATTCCATCCCACCTTCTCAATCATCCGTCTATGTTGCTCATAACTCACCTCACTGCTAGTTTCTATGTTATGCTCAATGTCTTAGTTTGCTGTGTTGGAATTCATGGATAGATCCTTCTAGGTTTTTCCTTAACTTTTCATGATCATTAATCAATTGTGGGATCCACAAACTCCTTAGTTGAGGTTATGCAAGGGTAAAAAGGGCATGTGCCTACTATGGGGAGGACTCACTTGCATATCTCTAAGTTTGGATTATTAAGTCCCTTACCTTAGACATTACTACAATCCTATCTTTTGTGTGCCCTATTGTACATCTAGCTCTGTGCTCCTTAAAACCTTCATAAAACTTCATTCTCCAACCATTTTCTCAATTTTCTAAGCTCCAACACCCTCTTCTACTATTTTCATCATGTTTGTGGCTTTTTGGGCTTTCATTTGACTCTAATTTCACTCAAAAATTCCTTGTATTTTTAAATTCTGACCAAAGTCAATGATGGTTACTAGCTGTGTCAACTAGGCCTAGTCATCACAGCCAACCCCATTGACTGGGCCACATTGACTAGGCCCAATAAACATAACAAAAAATTCTATAAATACCATTTGACACTTTGAAATTTTTTATCATTTTCTTCACAACAAGAGAAGAGTTTTTTCCTTTTTTGAGAGCCCACAATGTTCTAGAGCCCATAAATTTCCAACTATTTGTACAAGTCACCTTGTTCTTCAATCTTGCAGCTATCGTAGGTAAGCTCTTCGTCATGGGGGCTACAAACCTTAAGGTGTTTAACACAAATTTTTGGCCCCCAAAGGGTTAATAAATACAACGACCTCTGATATGACTATAATCATTTATCAACATCAAAACATAAATATTTTAATAATTAAAATTAATGAAATCAACTATAATCACAACTTAGCTAGATTTACTATTCCTGATGAGATAAGGTATTCCAATTGTTTCATGTTACACAATAGTTGCTAACCCATGGTCATGATGTGATTACAAATGGCACCAAGACTAAAATAATCACAGGAGGGAAGAACATCTCAACCAAAGGAGAAACGACCCAAAACTAGAAGGGGCCAACAAGAATAAGCCTAGGAATAGGCAAAAGAAACCCATGCAATGGGACTTCTTCGAGAGGAGACCAAAGTGGAATCTATTAGATAGATTCTCAAAGAAGAGGCTATAATAGAAAAATTATAGAGAGGAGAGGCACCAGGGCCCATACCAAGACTTGAAGTCATACTAACACAAGCCTACCTCGACATAATCAGGCCATGTGATGTCCAATGCTTAGTTCTCCAGAAACTAAACTTTAGGCCATTCTTAGAGCATGTTGTAGTAGAGGTGAAGACATAATTGCAAACATATCCCATGTGGCCAATCATCACTTCCAGTGGAATGTGTTACATGGAAGAGACATACCTCTTCTAGAACAATAGAAGGTTAGGCTCCACGATGAAAATCAAGGACATTCAAGTATCCTACTCAGCTGAAGCCATTGTGCAGGCCCTTGAATTACTTGATTCTAGAACACAACTGGCAAAACTATCTACACAAGATGATCTTGAGGCCAAAAAGAAGTGGACATAATGGGGTTGACCATAAGGATTTTGACATGCTCACATTGGTGGAACACATATACTTCAAGATAGTGGCCTATCTCCTTAACTCGATGATGAGGCCCAATAAAATGATTGCCTTCTCCACTTGAGCATGTGCCACTCTAAGTGGAATATTTCTAGCAAACCTTACACAATTGATTTATCTAGAGATAGAGAAGTGTTTCAAAGTAAATGAATGTGGAAGAAAAACCCTACCTTTCCCATGCCTCATCTAAAAACTTTGCAAAAGGGCAAAGATAATCTGCTATGCCAATGACACAATCAAACATACTCTTGTAGACTCTTGGTCTGAAATGATGAAGGAAAAGACACCTATTGTGTCTAAAGAAGAGGAGTTACAACCACCACCTCCACCACCCACTCAAGAAAATATTTCTGAAGGCTTGCACAGCCATTGAGAATTTACATGAAATTTGAGAATAGCTCTTGCATGAGTAGGAGCAACAAGCAGGAACAAGTGATGAATATCCATCTGCATATTGACCTACAATGTGTCATCTTAATGAGGTGTCTTGAAAAATTAGTTAGATGGAAGGAGAAGGTCCAATAGTTTCATCCCAATAAATGTCGCTACCTACGAGATTGAATCCCAGTGCTTGCGAGATGATGATGTCTCTATCTCAACACCATTTATTCCTAGGAATCTCTGGGAATTCTACCTCCCTTTTGGTATGCTTGAATAAGTGTGAGGGAGTAACTATACTAGTGATGCACCAAGGGCAAGAGATAGCCATAGAAGTGGTTGCTAACTAAATCATAGAAGCTCTTAATGCACTTGCAGCATCTATACTAGACGTATCTACACTTTTAGATGTGCATATGTCCATAGGCACTATCAATAGAAAATTGAGTGCAGCCTATAGTGACCAAAAACATTGGAGGCTAGAATGGTACATTGAAAGGTTTGTGGTGTGTATAGCTTAAGCTTGCATCTAGGTGAGGGCTTATTGGAGGTGGAGACGAGGTGCCTAGAACAATCTTGTTGATCAAACTGGGACTTATGGGATGCCATGTCAAAATGTTGTTAAGCACTTGCACAATGTTTGAATGGAGGTGAGCATAGTTAAGGGTTTCCCCCAAAAAAAAAGGTGTTAATGCATAGTTATATACAAAAAATAGTGAAGAATGCAAGTAAATGCTAGAATGCAAATAAAATTCTAGAAAAATGCATAGAAGAGAGTGACAGAGAGAGCAGCACCACCCTAAATAGAGGGAGCGTAGTCAACTCTAGGAAAGACGAGGAGGTACGTGGTGTACAAATAAGCATAGTAGGCAACGTAGTCACAGTCTTAGGGTGTTAAGGTACAAAGATTGACATCTGATATGGTGTCTATGCTTGCTAGGTTGGTTGCCATGGTGTCCCATGGGTTGTAGTGGTCTATGGTGGTGTCCTATGATGGTGTGCAATGGTGCCAAATGGTAGCTCGGAGTCTGTTGAAATGCCAAGTGCACTCGAATGCAAGAATGCTAAAAATGTAGATTTGCCAACTAAATGTAAGAGTTTCCAACCCATAAAATGTAGAGTGTTGGGGTATTTGTAGGATTAGGGTTGCCATGAATTGCAGATCGGGTGCCACATGGCAAAGGGGTAGTTGGGACTACGCTACACCCAACTACACTCTCATTGAAGTAAATGGTGTTCTACTGGTGTGCTTCAATGGACCCCGTGAGACTGCCAAACTATGACTACACTAATCAAACTACATGTGCTAGTGTTGGAAAAACTTCAATGTACCTAAAAATAATGCAAAATAGTGCAAGTTTGGAGACTACACTCCAAGACTACACTGTTCACCTTCTTGAATGGTGTTAAGAATAAGTACAATTTTGGGACAAATGGGGGATGCAAAAAAAATGCAAATTACTAATCTTGCTTGTCGAAGGTGTGTCAAAGCTGATGTGAAGGCTGGTGCTATGTTCTGGAGGCTTTTGGAGGCTATTCTGGTAGACTACGTTGACTATTCTTTGAAGCATAGTCCCAACAGTTAGAAAAATTTTGCAAACTTTGAGCTTCAGTGCTGACTATGTTGACTATGCTCTAGAGTGTAGTCTTAGTAGTGAGAGCATAGCCTTGGCACTTAGAAAAATTTTACAGAACTTGATGTCTCTGTGCAAACTATACTGGCTAAGCTCTAGAGCATAGTAGGAATCATAGTCACAATAGTTAGAAATTTTGTCAAACTATTTCTTCCATGCCAAGCAAGCTTGACAACTTCTGGCTTGACACTTAGGAAAATTTGCAAAATTGGCCATTTGTATGTTGACTATGCTAACTATACTTTAGGGTGGAGTCTTGGCAATGAGAGCATAGTTTGACACATAGAAAAATTTGTAGATACTCTTGACACTTAGAAAAATCTTGTAAATCTAGACTTGTGTTGTAGACTATGTTGACTATGCTCTCGAGTGTAGTCCTAGTAGTGAAGAGTGTAGGCCCAACACTTAGAGAAAAAATTTACCTTGTGTTGACACTTAGATAAATTTGTAGTTGAGACACGATGGCCCAAATTTGGTAGTGTTTCATTGGTTCCTCTTTGTTGATGTTTGGAAGAGTGGCCCAAGAGATGTTAATAAAGAAAAACAAAACACCACAGTAGGCCTATCACCAACATCGCTTGTCAATACCTAACTAGATGTCACTGCACCATGCTCAAGAGTGCCAAGGGTTGTGGTATGCTGAAGGGGAAGGGTGTAGGGAATGTGCTAAGGATGGTAGGGGAGGAAAAATGCAAATAGGATGTCATGCTGCAAGATGTGGAGTTAGCATGACTAATAGTGATCATGGCACCAAGGTGGCTTATTGCCAAAATAGTGACCTCTTATCAAAATACTTATGAGAGTGTCAACATCCATGGTACCAGAATGGCTCACTCTTGAAATTGTGATCTCTTGTTATAATTCTTATGAGAGAATTAGCATGGATTTAGGGTTGGACCTATTGTGAAATTGTAGCTCTGCTAATTTTTTTTACTACGAGGTGAACTTGCTTTGGGTTTTGCACATTGTAAAATGCTAGCTGTGGGATGCTTCCCATCAGGTGGATTGCATGCCACCTAATGGGATTTGCTTCAAGGCAACCATGTTGCATTTGTGGGATAGGTGTTTCCTCTCTGGGATGATTTGCGTTACATCCACTTGGGCTTTGACTAGCCCATAGAGGCTCCCCACTAGACGAGTTATACTACATCAACCATGGATTTTGGGGTTAACTTAAAGGGTGCCATATGCATCAAAAGGGTTTACAAGCTCAGTGATGTAGGGGAAGGCAAGGGAATGCAAGGTAAAGGGGCAAATGCAAGTAGGCTATAGTGGGGGTAATAGGGATATTCACTCTTGAGTGGCTTGGATAGTCCAATCATGCACATTAGAGAAATGTGGTGACTTGCTGCTACAATATGATGCATTTATGCACAACCGCCTTTGAGGCTTCATCCTACAAACACAACTTAGAGAAAACAAGAAAACAACCACATAGCATGAGATGTGACTAAACTACTGAATGTGAGGGTGTTGCAAATGCTACAATAGTTGAGCTAGTTGCAAGTGTTTGAAAAGATAGTAAAGGTGCCAAGGGTTGAGAATGCTACAAATGCTATAGAGGTCAAATTGATGGCAATTGTCTAGAAAGATTAGCTAAATGCTCAAGGGTAGTAATGATGCAAGTGCTCAAGAGTTCATGCCATCGACAAGAGCTCAAAAGACCAAAAACATGGCTGAGCGCCTTAACATTGTGAGTGCTCCCAAGCCCATGTAATGGCAAGAGCCCAAAAAATTAGCAAAATGATGGGGCCATAATGATACACATACTGCCTAGAACTAGTAGTGCTGCAAGTGCTGCCTAGAGGACACATTGATAACAAGAGCTCTAGAAGACTAATAAAATGCCAAGGGGTAGTAATGCTAAGAATGTTCTAGAGGTCTCTCCCATTAATACGAAATCCATTCTAGGACTACAGTGTCCTCACGTATGTGGTTCAGTGAAGTGGAAAGGGTGGGGAGGGGGGAGTTAAGATTATTCTTGCTTGCTTGCTCATACAACCATGTGTGAGTGATGCAAACCTAGTTTAAGGTCATAGTAGACCATGTGTTTTACTAGTTTAAGGTCCTAGCAGACCATAAGCCTAGTTTATAGTCCTAGTAGACTGCTACATGCTATTTTAACATCATAATGAACATGCTTCTTTGTCAGTTTAGCATCATGATCCAAGGATGAGCTATGCCAATTTAGCATCATGGCAGATAGTCTGTGCTAGTTTATAGTCATAGTAGACTCGAGGTTTGGATGCCAGTTTAACATCATAGCGGATGAGTGCTATGCTAGTTTATAGTCATAGTGGCCTTGTGTTGTGCTAGTTTATAGTTGTAGTAGACTTATGGTGCTAATTTAGAGTCATAGCGAACTTCTATGCTAGTTTATAGTCATAGTGGACTATGCTATGCATTGTGTGTAGTTCAGTTGGTGGCACATGCATTAAGTTACCATGCTGTTGACAAATATCGCACATCTTAACCTTAGAGATGTAGTCACACTCTATGTAAAGCCAATAGTAGCCTAAGCATCTAATTTTTGCTCCCATTACCATGGGTGCTATGTGACCTCCACATAGTCCCCTGTGGACTTGTTCAATGATCGTTTGCACTTCATTGTTGCTAACTACCATGATCATTTACACACTACATCCTTTTGGGTAGTGGTTAGATGCTATAGAGGTTCACCCTATTGAAGGTACGCCTTCACGTCATTGTACCATTCTATTGCATGGGCTGTGCTAACTATGGCTATGGATGTGATTTTAGTGATTTATGTGATAGGCATAGGGAAATCCACCACTGAGATGGACAACACATGAAACATGTTAGGTGCAATGCTTACAACTAATGTTGCTAAGGCATCGACAATGGCATTTTTGTTGTAGGGAATGTATTGGCCATTTGTGGTTGCAAATTGTTTAATCAAGTGCTTTGCTAGGTCATAATAAGGTTGTAAATGTTGGGCTTTACAAGTGTAGACCTTTGTGACTTGGTTGATCACTAACTATAAGTTTCCTTAGATTGCTATGTTTTGGATTCCTAGGTTGTGAGCTACTAGGATACCCCAGAGGGAACCTTCATACTCCACCATGTTGTTAGTGCATGGGAATGCAAAACGATATACAAAGGGTCAGATCTCCCTAGAGGGAAGTGTGATAATGACAGTGGCACTACCCCCTTTGGAGGTCAAAGCATTTTCAAAGTGCAAGAGTGCCTTGAAGTTGTTAGACACTTGGTTGATGCGATTGACATGCTCATTTAAGAATTCTAGATTGATTGTTGCTTGATCATTGATAGGCGAAGCTATGAGTTGTGTGGCTATAGCTTGACCTTTGGTTGAGGCTTGTGTAATGTAATGTAGGTCAAAATCTACTATTATGGACTTTCATTATGGAATGCGACTACTCTTGTAAGTGTTCATTGTAATTGCTCATTGTACGTTACTCTTGCAGATGATGTTGATTTAACTGTAGAAAAGATAGTGCCTCCACTTCTTGAGTGCAAAGACTAAGGCAAAGCAATTCTTCTCCACATCGTTATACTTTGCATTATAGGAAACCAATGCATAGCTTAATTAGTATACAGGGACCTCTATACCATCATCTTCCTTTTGACAAAGCAAAGAAGTGATGGACATGTTAGAGGTAATAAGGTGAATGTAAAAGGGTTTATCTCCTTGTGGAGGGTGGACTATTAGAAGTTGAGCTAGCTCCTATTTAAGGTTGTCAAATGCCTCTTGGCATTGAGCCATCCACTCAAAGTGGACTCCTTTCTTGAGAAAATGTTGCATTGGCTCAACTTATTAGTCAACCATGTGATAAACCTACATATAAATTGCAATCTACCTTGCAATTCTCATAGCTCCTTAAGGTTAGCTAGTGGTGCTAAGTTGGTAATGTTCTTAACCTTATTAGGGTGTACACATATTCTTGCTTTAAATACTATGAAACCAAGCATCCAACCCATCTTAATGCCAAAAATATATTTCATGGGGTCTAACCAAAGATCGTGTTCCAGACAACATTTGAGCACAAGGTTTAAGTCATCTGCATGGTTGTGTGCTACTTTGGACTTAATTGCTATGTTGTTAATGTAATCATTAAGCAAACCTAACATGTAGTTGCTAAAGATGTATGTCATGGCATGTTGATAAGTCACTCCTACATTCTTAAGTTTAAAAGGCATCATGATGTAAAAAAATGTACCCTAAGGAGTCATAAAGGTAGTACTAAGCTAGTGATTTGGGTTGATCTGAATTTGGTTGTACCTTGAGAACCCATTCATAAAGGATAACAAGGCATGACTAGTTGTGGTATCGATTAATTGATCAATACTAGGCAACATGAAATCTTCTTTAATGGTTACCTTGTTTAGTTTCCTAAAGTCTATGTAAATATGTATACTTTCATTTTTCTTGGGCACAACCATAATATTAGAGACCTAGTCTACATAGTTAAATACCTAGATGAAACCAACTTTGTAGACCTCAGTGATTTCATCATGGACTACCAACACCACTTTAGGCCTAACCTTATGTGCTTTTTTCTTGACTAGCTTAATGTTGAGATTGAGGATTATGTTATGTTGCACTATGCAAGGATGTAGGCCTGACATGTCTTTGTAAGACCATGCCAATGTCTTAATGTTGTTGTTGAGAACTTTAGTGATGTTCTAGGCATATTAAGGCTCTAGAAAGGAACTAAGTTTCAATGCCTTTGCCTCACCACTAGGTGTTGCTACAGGGATTTCAACAAGGGGATCCTTAGTGATGTCACCTGCCTCTAAATCTAGAGCCTTAACTAAATGGTCGAGCTAATTTAGTAATGCCTCTATAGATGTTATGTATTCATCGTAGCCTATGGGTTTAAGGTCTAGGCATTGTGAATCAATGCATCATGTGAGATCACCATGGGGCTCTATGAGGACTAGAGGTGAGTGAAGATACTTGCATGTTGTCATGTTGTATTCTTGTGAAAGTCCTACAAACACAACTAGACAAACATTAAGTTGCACCTACCTTAATGAAGTTGGTATGCACAAAATGAAGGAAAGTAACACTATAAAAATTTGCCTAAGTATGCACATGTAACATGAAAGAAAGTAAGCATGTTGGTGCTAGTTTTAGGACTCAGTAGGCCATGTGTGCTAATTAAGGTCTTAGCAAACCATGAGGTGCTAGTTTAAGGTCTTAAAAAACTATGAATGTGCTAGATGTGTTAGTTTAAGCAAGGTTGGGAGTGCTTGGGATGCAAAGTGGGACTAGGTAGTGAGAAAAAAATTTTAAATTTTTATTTCTAAGTCTGGGATAGCAAAAAAAATAAAAATAAAATTCTAAGTCTGGCTAACTATGCTCCCACCCAACTACACTCTTACCCAACTACACTTTGCATTGTGCAAATAGGGTTGAGCATAGCTCCAAGGTTGGTAAATCATTAATTGGTCCTAGGGTGGTATAAAAGTGCATTTCACTTTGAGTAATTCTATCATTTTCAAAAGTTAAAAACATAGAGTAAGTTTTAGATTATAGCATGCTACCTATGAAGAGTGTAGTTGCCACCAAGATGACTCGTTGATGTGGATCCCTACACCTTAGATGGGTAAACATGGATGAGGGAGAATGGGCATTGGGCCGTCTACTATGGGCACATGTGGAGGAGTGGAGGGCACCACTGTCTGCCAGGTATTCCAACTACACTCTTCCCTTTTTGCCATTTTTTCTCTACTTTGCTTATTTTTTCATTGAGGGTTTGGTGCTTGGTTATGGACAAGGCCTTATGTGGCAAAGGCCATTGCCATTATGGTTGTTGCAACTTTCATGACCAAGGAGGGTGTGTGTGTGAGGAGAGGGTTTTGCACTTCATTTTTTTAGTTTTTGAATGGGGTTTTTGGTTGGATTAAGTGAGCAATGGACACACACAAGGTCATGAGGATTTGCTGCAGGAGGACTTGAGGGGTCATGGTAGTGGTGGCAAGCAACATAGCCATCAATGGGAAGGCCATAGGGTTCCCTCCATACTGCACATGGGGTTGTATGGAAATGGTTGTTGTTAGGACCTTCTACAAAAGAAAAGTTTTGTTTTATTTTTAAAATTGTTTTGGCAACACATGGTAGGGATTTGAAGCTTGACAGTAGTGGCCAATAGCAGTCGCCCATGGGGTTGAGGGTGCGGTTAAACCCTTGCAATTTTTTTTCATTTTTTAAATTTTTTTTGTGTGGGGTAGGGATGCAAGTGTTGGCCATAGCTGTGAGCGGCCCATTGCAGGGTAGGGTTATGGTAGGGGATTACCCTATAGAAATTTTTTTTAAAAGAAAATGCATGAGAATAGGGCATGGATGTGTTGGTGGCCATAGAAGCCATAGGTGTTGTACATGCATTGCACCCTACAATAGTAGCTATGCAGTTGTAGGGGTCATGGAAGGAAGGCTTGGCACCAAGGGCACGTTTCTTGCATTTTTTGTTTATTTTTCCAAAAAAAGTTTGTGTTATGGCAAGGTGTAGTGTAGGGGTGGTGTCGTGGGTAGTGTTTCGCATCATGGCCATAGGAACCACAACCATGGTAGGCGTTTAGTGCACATAATGAGAGTGGCTAGTGAAGGTGGTGTACGACATCGTGGTAAGGCACGGTGCATGGGGGAGATGGTTGGCAGTGCATGGCACTGTAGTAAGGTGCTATGTAGTGAAGAAAGCATTGGGGCAATGGCCAAACCTTGGTTCACTGACAACGGCCAAGACGATGCTCCCATTATAGAGGCGTAGTTGGCGCCAAGTGTTCTTCAAAATGGCCCATCCAATAGTTAGTTTTTTCTAGACTACACTTTGTGGAGAGTGTAGTTGGTAGTTAGAACTTTTTTGTAATTTGGGACTACACTCTATTATGTTCCAGAGTGTAGTTGGGGTGATCTAAAGCTCCAGAGTTAGAAAAAAATTGCTATTTTTTGGACTACACTCCTAGAGGTAGCCTAGAGTTAGAAAATTTTTTGCAGAATTTCAAACTACACCATTTGGAGTTAGAAAAAATTTTGAAAATTTTGTAAATTGTACTTGATGCTAGACTTGCAAAAATGTAAAAATGCCAACAATGCTAAAATATGTAACAATGCTAAATGTGCAAACCGAAATAATGTTAGACTATCAAAACATGCAAACTATGATAATGCCAATGATGCTAACCTCGTAAACTGTAAAACAAGATGCTAATCATATGTGAACATGTTGTACCCTAGTGAGCACCAGGTGATCAAATGTATATGTTAATGTCCTATACCTACAGGGCCCCAAGTGGCCCTAAGATATTTTTTTTACTAATCTATGCTATGTTGTGATAATTTTGCAAATTTTAATTTTTAATATTTTGTCAAAAATTGCATTTAATGTATATACTAACATTTTGTTTTGTTGCTTTGTGATTGCAAGGTGCTACTAAAGCCCATCCTAGTCATCATGGAGCTCTTTGGCATTCTTTGCTACATGAGCAAGCTTGTTCCCAACATGCCTCACCAGATATGTTGGTGGGTTATTAGGCAGTGTGCTTCCAGCTAGGGGCATGTGAGTTCTTGGAATACCTATTGTAGGGCTTTAGTGTGATGATGTGGTCACACTTAGTAGTACAGGCTATGAGCGTCATTGTAGAGACATTGTTGCCTGGGGCTAATCAGAGCATTTTGAGTTTTATGTCTAATGAGCTCACTGCTAATGATAACAAAGCAGGTGGTTTGAGTAGAGGCCCTAGGGTGTGCTTGACCCTTATCTAGGATTTGGCAGATGCCAGAGTTCTCTTGCTACAACAAGAGCAATACCCTCTTCATTACTCTACATGTGCATACTTTATTCCAGGACCCACCTAGAACTATATACTGCATCGAAGGGTAAGTGCTCTTATGATTTTTGTGTTGTGTTGCTTTATTATTAGCTCATGCTAAGTTTGCTAACTACTCATGCTTGTTGGCTATACTTGAGTAGGTGGGAGCTAATCTAAGGTCCTACCTTACTTGGTACCCAAGGGCATTTGAGCTATGCAAGATCAATGATTGGCTAGATGAGGAATGGGCTAGTGGTGAGCTTAACCTCAAGGAGATGCTTGCACCACCATCTCCATCCTACACACTATTTGTTCTGCATAAGCATTTATTATTTTAGCTCTTGTGCTTGTTCACACATGCTTGTTGATTTTCCTTTGCATGATGTTAACATTATTTTTTCCTTTATTGCAATAGTAGTTGCTTCAAAAGAGGTGATGGTGGTTACCATAGGCTGCATTGAGGCCACCCTCATCATGAAGTATGGTGATGTTGATGGGATGCAACATTAGTTGTGCCACTAGGCCTTAGAGGCACCAACCAGTAGGCTCATGCTTGCTGGGTTGATGGACCTTTTCTTGGCCCTTAGCCCAAGCATTCTGGTGGCTAAAATGGTTACCATCATAGAATCCTTCAACAATGTTGTTTACCATTTTTTCACTTGGGTACGTGGTGTTAGGGTAGTTCTGGACCTCAACGAGGCCTTCTTTGCCAACCTCTTTGGCCTCCCCACTAATGGCCTGTTGGTTATTAACAAGGCCAATAGGGAGGTGGACCATAGAGGAGTGGTCAAGTGTTGGTTTGGGGGCACCCAATCTTTGAAGGACATCCCCATTAAAGATGTGCTTGTGTCTAAGGCCTAGGAGCTCTAGCCCCTTTTTCACATCTGTGCCTTCTGAAAGTTACTCTCCTTAGAGAAAATCCTTGGGGTGGAGTAGGTATGGGTGATGAGGGAGATACTGCAGGAAGGCACAAGGTTCAATTGGGCCTCCTACATCTTCACTAGTTTACATGCAGAGATCACCAATCTATGCTTCAACCTCCAAGCAAGGTCTCATGTATACTTCATGTTCTTTGTAGGGTATTTGTAAAGGTTTATGGAGCTCTTGGTGGTATGTGATAGTGGGCGATGGGTCATGCAGGACTGTGAGTAGCTTTTGAAGCCTTGGATTAAGCATATGCTCATGACCACTTATGCATAGGACCCCCTCAAGGGGATTGATGTGTCATATTCAATTACGAGCAAAGGTCTCTTGGGGTGGTCACAGTATTTTCATGACAACATAGGTGACGGTCCCCCAGTTGTCATTGGGGAAGTGAACAAGGCTAATCACTATATTGTAGAGATAGTGGAGCTATTCAAGGTGAAGATCAGGAGGCCATTCCCCATAGAGAAGGCTGCTCCTAAGGTTGGAAAGACAAGTGGCAAGAAACTCTGCCTTAAACTTCATGATGTATGCATAGAGGTCACTTGTTAGTATATGTACTTCATCAGATTGTACATTTTTATGTTTTTTACTACATTGTATTAATGTGCTAATGTGTATTGATCTATGCTAACATGTTATGTTTGTAAATTGCCAAAATTAGGAGAGAGGGCTACTATAGTAGTGACAAAAGTAGTAGTAGAGGAGTCTACTCCTCAAGTTGAGGAGGGGGAGATGCATGCAGAGGAGCTACACAAGG
Source organism: Gnetum montanum (assembly GCA_015680685.1). Taxonomy (NCBI): domain Eukaryota; kingdom Viridiplantae; phylum Streptophyta; class Gnetopsida; order Gnetales; family Gnetaceae; genus Gnetum; species Gnetum montanum. Next base: position 341,196 of record MNCI01023383.1, on the reverse strand, counting down.
CCACAAAGACCCTCCAACAATTTGAGGAGGAGGGGTTATTGCACCGTGACAAGGGTGATTTTGATCATCTTTTTGATAATGTGTAGCTAGATGATCCCCCTACTTTCACACTTGAGGGTCTGCTAGGTAGGTGCCTAGATTGTCATTTGTTGTTGCTATATTTCTCTAACATCTTTGGCTATTTAGTTTTTGGTAAGTGCATTGTTGTATTGCAACCTCAGATGTACCTACCAATGGTTAGACATCTACCTATCGCATGAAGCCATGTGTAGATACACCTGACAAGTTTTCCTTCATGGAGGGCATCATAGAGGAATGGTTGACCACCTATAGTAAGCATATCTTGAGCTCAATATGTATATAATTTTGCTTTGCTTATGTTTTTTTACCTATTCAATGCTTAGTCTATGGTTAAGGTTGATTTGCTTGCTGCCAACAGGTTCTAAGCTTTGCTGGGATCTAAGCAGGGTGGCCAAAGTGGATGTTATCCTTGAATTCCCTCCTAAAGTGGAGTAGGTGCCTCATCATGTATATGAGGTAGTCAGCAAATGTACACTTTCTTGTGTGAAAGTATTATGGATTTGTAGGCGTTTGAATGAGCACTTGTGAAAGCATGCTCATGAGCTTCATGGAAGGATGATGAGCTAGGACATAAAGATTGAGGACCTTTAGTCTTGATATGACTTTCTTGCTGCTTGATCATGGAGAGATAGTACCTAGCAGACGACAGAGATAGATTATGTTAGGTGCTGGTTGGGCATCTGTGGCAAATATGAGACTACCAAAGAAATTATTGAGCAATGGCTATAGATGGATTTGCTTGCCCAAAAGAACCAGGACTAGAAAAACTATAGTGTAAAGGTGTGTAGGTGTGGGTAGATGCAAAAGAACCACAAGCACCACTACAAGCATGAGTGAGACACATATCTTTAGCAGCTCAAAGAAGTCCTTTGAATGCTATTGCCTTGAGATGTTCCTTGAGGCAATTGGTGAGAGACAAGCCTACAAGTTGTTTGCTCATCATATCATGGTGAGTGGCTCTTTGGAGAGGCAAATTGTTACACCCTCAAGAGAGGCTTCATCTACTTTGTTTTTCATGGAGCCACTTGCATGGACCACTATGGACAAAGGTAAGACCCTTGTGAGGATTGACTTTGGTTAAGAGGACTAGATGTGGCTATCTAAGGCTAAAATCCTCTGATGCCTGGAGGAGTGCCTTAATAGTTTACCTCCAGACATGATCGATGCATGACCCTCTTAGGTTAGTTTTTTTTGTTGTTTTTATGCTTTTCATGTTAGATTGTTTTTTGGACATTTGCTTATTGGTTTGCTGTTTTGTTGTTGTTGTGTGGCAGCAGGCACCAGGCGATGCTATAGGCCCCAACAGTGGAGTAGAGGAAGGAGGATCTTCATCCCCACCTAGTTCCATTGGTTGAGCATGTTTTGATGTAGCCCTACTCTTGGGCATTTTTATATTTTTATGCATTTTTTTCTACATGGTGTTGATGCTCATGCTATGTACTATTACTGATGTGAGATGTAATGAATCTTTTGCCACATGATGTGTATGGTTTTTGCAATTATTTGCTATGTGTTTACTATGCTAATGTTATGATGGATTGATGCACTAAGTTATGACTGTGCAATGGTGATGATTATGTGATGATAATGTTACTAGGCCATTGTGAGCCTAATGCTAGTTTAAGGCCATTTCAGGCCATGTGTGTTCGACAATGTGTGCTAGTAGTTTTAGGTCATTCCAGGTTCCAGTGGTTGTTTAAGGCCATCCTAGGCCATGCGTTAGAAAGAAAGGTGTTGCTAGTTTTAGGGCCACGGTAGGCCATGCATTAGGTTAAGGCCTTTTCAGGCCATGGTGATGTATGGGAGATTGCTAGTTTTAGGCCATGGCAGGCTGTGAAATAGTTTAAGGTCTTTTTGGATTGTGTGTTTTTGTAGTTTTAAATTTGATGATTTTTTATTTATTTTCATATTTTTCATGCATAAGCTAATAACTACTAAAGAGTAAACTAAACAAGTAAAGACACAAACTAAGTGAAAATTCACAAACAAAAGAAATAAATCTGTAATAAAGTAAATAATGAAAAATGTAAATAATTAAGCAAAATGTAAATGTGTACACAAGATGCAAGAAAGTGAGGTATGTAGAAGCTAGGAGCAAGTAGGCATTTAGTGCATGTTGGACTAAGGGGACTTCTTAGTGACACAGTTACTTCCTAACCCAATGTGGATTAGGAGGCATGTAGTACCTAGATGGTACTATGTGGTACTTGCCTTAACCTTTGTTAGCTATGTCAAAGGGAAATTTTGTCCACAAAGCATCTTTTGGGAGGTCATTGGCTCCCTTTGATTCCTCGAGTTAGTCTACCTCACATGTTTCACCCTTGCCTTTCAAAGAGACACATCATCGACGAACTCCAGCTTTGACCCTTGTTTTGTGTCTATGTTTTTATGACCAAAGGGGCTACATCATCATCATAAATGATAACCTCACCACCTTTGTATGGAAGGTGGATTGAAGAGGAGACGACCCACAATTGGGCTAGCCAATGCCTACCTAGGATCATGTTGAAGCCTGGCATCTCCTTGATTATGATGAATTTTACAGTGGTGGGGAATTGCTCCCCTATCATGAAGGCTATCATGATGACACCCCTTATGATAATGTGTGATCCATTAAAGGACTTCAGGCATGTTTTCTTTATGGGTTTAATTTGATCGACAAGACCCAACTTTTTAATGATGGTGTATGAAATGATGTTTGTTGTTGCCCCATTGTCGACATGAACCTTGTGGATTCTACATTTCCCTACATGGATTGTGATAAACATTGGTGTAGTAATGACTAGGTCCTTCTCAGGGTCAATCTTGATCACCTTATCACATAATGTTAGGGGTGTTAAGGTTGATTCCTATGGTGTAGGAGGCAGCCTTACAACATGGATGGATAATTCATCTGCTAGGATGCCCTCCATAATAGGAATGGAGGTCAACATGTGAACCAATGCTTTGTGGTGGATGGAGGAGGTCTTAATCAAGTCATATATGAAAACAGCACAAAAATTTTGGCCTAGCACTTTCAGACAAGATTCAAGCTAAGTCATGCAGCTACCCAAGCATGAATACAGCATGACCAAACTTGGAGGCCTCCGAAACATCCCCCGATGGTTTACGATTCAACAGGTAGGGTCCCCCCCCCCCAGCCCATAGGCGACTACACCAACTTCTGGCATCTAGATTCAAAAGTTTTGGGCTCAAAATGCTTGGTTTTGGCTAAGTACACTTTGGTCACGTTGTGGCTTACGCTGCACAGCGTAAGGATCAACGTAACCAACTTTTGGAGCCCCAAAACTAAGTTCAAATAGGTAAAAATTGAGCATAAGGACCCCCCATGACCTTCACCAAGGCCCCTAGCAACTCCGAGCCTCTAGAAAATTAACATTTAGGCCTTAAATGAGGTATTTTCAGTTACTTACACTGGAGATACATTTTCATACGCTGCACAGTGCATGAATAGTGTGACCAAGCTGAAACAGCCCAATTCAGGCATCTCAAGGAAAAAATTTTGACATGGATATGACTCCTGAGGGCTGGGTAGTAGTTGTGTATGATTAGGAGCTCTAGAAAATCAACATTAGGGCCTCAAATATGACACTTTCAATTGTTCACGTTGGGGTCACATTTTGGTCACGCTGTACAGCGTGACCAACCGAAAATAGCTGAAACCAAGTAGTTTCTAGCAAGTTTTCATCATGGACTACATCCCCAGAGGATAGGCAACAGGCCTACTTGCTCACAGGCCCCTGAAAATCCAACTTTAGGCTTCAAAAGATGCATTTTTAGTTAGTCACGCTAGGGTCACACTTTGGTCACGCTGCACAACGTAACCACAACATGACCAAACTAAACAGGCTTGAAACATAAATAAAACGAAGTCAAAATCAATACCCAGATCACCCAAGAAAGTAGGCAGTAGTCAGAGATCAAAAAAAGGGGATCAGCATCCAAAAATCAGCTCAAAACATAGCATGAACACTTGGTCATGCTGGGATCACACTTTGGTCAGGCTACATAGCGTGACCACAGCGTGACCAACCAAAACAGAGCCAAAACAGCCTCTGAATGAGCTCAAATTTGATAAGCAGCATCCTCTGGACCTCAAGCATCTAGATCCACTCTTGGAACAAGCTTCAAAGATTGAAAATGGGCTCCAAATTCATCATTTTTGTTTCATACGCTGGATGATCACACACCGGATGCTGGACGCTGACACCAAGATGCTAGGACACGCCAAACCATAATTTTAGAAGGCTAGAGACAAAATTATTTATTATAAGAGAGCTTATTTTGTAAATTTTCTTTTGTTATTCTTTGAGCATGCCAAGCTCTTACACTATGGATTACACATGCCAGCGTAAGATTTGGTCATGCTAGATGTTGTACATTGTAACATTTCGTGCATCCGGTCAACGCACATGCCTGTCACCCGATCCAAATTTTTCTCATCCCACAACCACTGAGCTTCTCCCAGATCTGAATCTCACATCCAAAACCCTATAAATCTCCTATTTTTCCACTAGATCAAGGTTGGAAAAATTGGAATCTGACACACTTAGGAAATCTGGGCATCAATCTCATATGTTGGGTTTCATACAAACTTGGACATTGTACACCTGCAATCCAAAACCTACATCTTTCCAGCATCCGTTCTCATCCATCAAGGCTAAATGTCCAACTTGTGAGCAATCAGCAACTGCATTCTGACTAGTGCGCATTCTAATTATTTATAAATACAAATAGTTTGCATTATTGCTCAGATTCTCGCAGTTTACATTATTTTTCTTGTTCACATTTTTCCTATTTTCGTTATTTAAATAGTTTACATTCACTTTTATTTGTTTACATTCAGTTTTTGCATTTGTTTACATATAACCCAACGTACCATGATTGCATACGTTTGGGGAAGTCCTCATTTGATCCATGTGCGGACCATTTAAGGCACTCTGCCTCCGTTAATTTCCAGCTTGCCCTCAGGCGAAGGTAGGTTCTTCCTGTTTTATCCGTAGATCTCTCGGTGTCTGTTCATTCTAGCCTCTCATCAACAATTTCAAATGGTACAGTAAATTGATGCTAGAATGAGGGCCCTTTCTCTGTTAAATCCACCTCTTAGCATCCCAGATCCAACGTTCACACATTGTTGTTAGTGCCAGCATTCCTACTCTGCCTTGTTCCCAGCGTTCAAGCATTATTTCCTGCTAATAAATCTTGTGTTCCAATACAGATGTTGTTTCAAAGTTTTCCAAGCACATTCCTACTTAAATCACAGTGTCCTGCACCTTCCTCTCTTAGATCTAGATGCTGCCCACAGCGTCCTGCACTCTCTGCCAGTTTCAAACATTGTTTACAACGTCCCTCATCCTTATCTCTCTTTTCCGACGATATTCATAGCGTCCAGATCTAAGTTTTCTTCTCAGATACTGTGTACAACACTTAGTTTTCTCACCCAGACGTCCCATCCAGTGTCCATATGCTGTACCTAGTTTCCACACGCTGTAGTTCTCAAGCTGCTACAGTGCTCACGTTGTATGACACCACTCCTTTAGCATTCACACCCTATTTTCCTCACCCTACCTTATACGCTGTGCACATTAATTATACACTACACCTCTTGAAACTCCTTGTACACTGCTCCTAGTGTTCATACACTGTAGTACATTTTTATACGCTGAAACTCCTTTGTACATTGTTCAACACTTAACCATATTTTCTCTAAAACTTAACCATTTATTTTCTTTCTCTTACGTTGTTACATTTAGACATTTTGACAATGGACCCCGTGCACACCAACACCACTGTCATGCCCGTTACTGACTTTGGTACCACAATCTCAGGCCCTGTCACCATCGCTGAGTCCATAGTTGTCCTTGGCAAGATGAATCCTCAGGGGCCATTTCACTGGTCACTGAGACTGCAAGGTAGGGATCCCACGTTCACCATCCTAACTCCCGAATAATATAACTTTATTTGCATTAAAATCTAGGCCAACCTGGCCATTGACCGAAATGAACTAGAAGCAAAGAGACACTATGAGCTAATTCACAAAGGAGGCCATGACTTCATTCCCACTGCCTATGATGTCATCCCACTCACTGAATCCCACCATGAACTCCTATCACAACTCCTCATGGCAAGGAACCAAACCTCACACCAACCTGCTGTAGAATCTCAAAATGGAGATGAGGAAGAAAATTTTATGGCTAAATCCAAACACGGGGATTCATACCATACTCTCAATCCGCATACTTACGCGAACCCATTATTTCACCCTTTCACGGAAGAGACCATGTCTCTTCATATAGTTAAAAGCACTCAAGCACACATGCCCCAACAGGAAGTACCCACTCTTATTCCCACTCTCCCTATGACAGATACTCAATTCAATGTACCCATCCCCACTATTCCTCCGGTCACCACATTATACCCTCTCCTACAAGTACAACCCTAACAACCCCCCTCTCAAACTAATGTAGGAGCGACTTTCCCATCCCAAGTAATTGGGATGCCATCCATGATACCCACTTCCACATCTACACACTTCATCCCACAAGTGTAGGTTCATACCATGCCCTTGGCTCCTCCAGTACAACACCAGGTACAAATTTTCCCTTCACAACCCACAATTGGCCAATGGCCCACCCCTGTCGCTCAACAACAACAAAAATCTACACCTTACGGTATGCCGCCCTTAGTAGCACCCACTATAAATATTCCACAGGTGCAACCTCCAACCACTCAACTTTCTCTTTCCCACCCACTGTACAGCAGTCTAATTTGTATGGCACTCAAACTAGCCAACCTACTACTCCACCAAGTGCCCAAGAATGGGCTGAAGCCAAAAAGATGATGTAAGAGCTCACTGATAAGGTAAAATGCCTCAAAACCGCTAACAATGAAGAGCTTAAAGTATTAGACTTTTACCAAGACGATCCTATTAGCTCTTCAGTACCACCATTAACCTTGCCCAAAGGAGTTTCTTTGCCTCAACGAACCAAATACCAGGGGGAAGGAGACCCCAACGCCCATCTAGTCACATTTAGACTAGAGTGCCTGTTGCTTTAGACCTAGCCCCATGCAATATTGCATGTGTTTGCCATGTCCCTCACTAGTAGAGCATTATACTGGTACTGAGCCTTGCCTCGTAACTCCATATCCTCTTTGGATGATCTCTTACACCAGTTCGTTACTAGGTTTAAATACAACCTGAAACCTGAAGCAACCTTGGACAGTATAATACAGGTAAAACAAGCACTGCTTGAACCTGTACAAGAATTTATCCAAAGATGGAGTGTTGCACTCAATGAACTTCATGAGCTAATCCCAGAAACATACCTTCTTACGATTCTTAAGGGAGCTATGAATGATTTTGTCAAATCAAAACTATACTATCTAAATGTGTGCACTCTAAGCCAAGATTTTGTATAGATTAAAAACATAGAATAGGCAGCCCAAAATAGCCATGACCCTGCTTACTCAGCCTTCAAAAATCAACACACTAAAAAATATAAAGAAAAGGCTAAAGCAACAGTAGCAGAGACTCAACCTACCAACATGGGACAACAAGGCAAACCACCTACTACTCTGTTAACTATGAGAGAACCGCTCCTGCACACACACCTGAACCATCTACCACGTAAGCTACTAACATGGGTCATGCACGTATGTTTAAGAGGAAAGACCCTACTCAATACACACTACACCCCATGAAGCCTTCCCAGTTGTTAGATCAACTTTTGAAGGCTGGGTCCATTAAACACAAGTAGCTGTCTCCAGCAACAGCCCAGAGACACAACCGATTCTGTGAATTGGTCAAAAACGCAAGCTTGGCAACTCCAAATGAGGCTCCTATTCCAAGAGGCTTTAGACTAGACTGATTTTGCGAGTACCATCAATGGAATGGGCATGGTACTGATTATTATTTCACCCTCAAGCAAGACATACACCTGTTGGTGACCGTTTGGGATGCGACTGCCAACGAGTGTCCTCAAACAGGATTTCGGTGCTTGCTGGTCTCTGGCAACACCAAGGCCTAGATACCTCCAAATAGACTTAATAGTTAATGTGAGTATGTGTGTGTATTGTTGTGGTGTGCGNACTCTGTTAACTATGAGAGAACCGCTCCTGCACACACACCTGAACAATCTACCACG
>MNCI01023383.1:259760-323819 GCA_015680685.1 Gnetum montanum | reverse complement strand
CCCTTTTTTCTTTTATCAATGCCTAAACCTTAAACTTTAAAAATAAAAAAAGATATATAGAAATAAAATATAAAATATAAAATTTTTAAATTCTTGTACACACACATGGCCCGACATGGCCTTAAACTACCACCCATGGCCTGGTATGGCCTTAAACTACCACTCATGGCCCAATATGGCCTTAAATTGCCACTCATGACCCAGTATGGCCTTAAACTGCCATATGTCCAGGCATGATGGTAAGCTACCCTAGGTGTACCATCAGTTACATTTAAACATAAAATCAATTCCTTAAGAAAATAAAAGCAGAATACTCACCCTTGCTAATATAGCTCCCTGTTTCATTGGCAAGAGCAAACACATGGATAGCAAGCAACTCTTCATACCATTGTCTATCAATGGACCACATGGAGCAATTAAATGAGAAATCAATCTAGAGTCCATTGATTTAGACTCCCTAACATATGGTAATTTAGTGGCATCGACCCAAGAAACACTAGATTGCTTTAAAGGAATGACAAAATCTCTAGACCTAGAAGCCGATAACATCACCGAAGATCCCCTAGCCGAAGTCCCCATAACTATGTCAGATGGCGAGGTTAAAATTTTAAAACTAAGTACTTTGTTAAATTCACAATTTTCTAGTGACATAACTCAAGTGCTAAAAGACAACATGAAAGCATTCACTTGGTCTTACATTAACATGCCTAGGCTTGACCCTCAAATAGTCCAACATAACATTATACTTGATCCAAAACTAAGACCAGTGAAACAAAAAGTAAACAAGGTCAAGCCTAAAGTAGCGTTGGTAGTTCACAATGAGGTCACGAAGCTTTATCAAGATGGTTTCATCTGAGCTGTGGATTACGCTAATTTGGTATCCAACATGGTTATAGTCCCAAAGAAGAACGGGAGCATTCGTCTATTTATTGACTTCCATGACCTCAACATTGCAACCATAAAGGATGAATTTCCACTACCTAGCATCGATCAACTTGTTGATTCAACTGCTGGGCATGCATTGTTATCCTTTATGGATGGCTTTTCAGGATACAACCAGATTAGGATCAACCCTGAACATCAACTCAGGATAACCTTTATGACACCATGGGGAACATTTTGCTATACGATGATGTCATTCGGTCTCAAGAACGCTGGGGCCACGTATCAACAAGCAATGACATTCATCTTTAGTGATTACATGTTCAACTCACTCAATGACTATGTAGATGACATTGCATTCAAATCAAAAACAACTAAGCAACATGTACAAGATCTAGACTTGGTATTGAAACGTTGTCTAAAATACAAGCTTAGACTCAACCCAAAGAAATGTGTCTTTGGGGTCAAAACAGGTAAAATGCTTGGATTCGTCGTATCTGAGATAGGGATACGAGTAGATCCAAATAAGCTTACGGCAATAACAAATCTGAAACCACCTAGCAACCTTACTGAACTTCATGGTCTGCAAGGTAGATTACAGTTTATCAGACGTTTCATTGAAAAACTTATGGACAAGTTGAGGCCTATGCAGCACTTATTGCGCAAGAATGTTCATTTCGAATGGACTCCACATTGCCAAGAAGCCTTTGAGAACATCAAAATGGCACTAGCTCAACTACCGACAGTTCATCCACCACAAAAAAATAAACCATTTTACATCTACCTTGCAATATCCAAATCATCTATCACGTCTATGCTTTGTTAGAAATGCAAATATGGAACTAAAATTCCTGTTTACTACTTGAGCCATGCATTAGTAGCCCACGAACAACGTTACAATGATGTGGAGAGGTCATGCCTTGCCCTTATCTTTTCTTTAAAGAAGTGGCGACATTATCTCTTCAGTAACCAAGTTAATATCATCTATAAAGACAATGTGCTCAGAGCTATCACGAACAACATATATGAATCAAGAAAGATAGCTAGATGGAAACCGATGATTGCTGAGTTTGACCTACACTACATAGCTCAACCATTAGTTAAAGGTCAAGCTATAGTCAATCAAATAATCATATCACCAATGCAAGACCAAGCAACGATCAACCCATAGTTTCCTGATGAGAACGTAAACACAGTAGACACAGTTCCTGATAACTACAATGTAATCCTAAACTTTGATGGAGCATCAACCTCCCAAGGAGGAACTGCTGCAGCAATTATCACATATCCCTCTAGGGAGATTAGACCCTTTGCTTATCATTTAAACTTTCCTTGTACTAACAATGTAGTAGAGTATGAAGGTCTTCTTAGAGGTCTCATGGCAACACTAACTTCAAAAACCATACGGCTCATAGTTAGAGGTGACTCACAGTTGGTCATCAATCAGGTCATAGATGTATACGCATGTACAACTTTACATTTACAACCATATTGTGACTTGCCAAAGCACCTGTTTAAATAATTCACAAACATAGATGTGCAACATGTTTCTAGAAGTAACAATACCATTGCAGATGCACTTGCAACATTAGCCCTAAACATTTCACTTGACATGTTTCATGCGTTGCCCAGTTCCATAACGAGTTGTGCCAAGCCCATAACTGATGCTCCCAATGAACTACCCATAGCATCCGTTAGCACAACACACGTCATGGAATGGTATGATGACATAAAGGAGTACCTTCTACATGGTGAACCACCTCAACATCTAATGAATTCTCAGAAGGACGTAGTGCAGAAACACTCTCAACAATATGCACTAGTAGGGGACACGTTATGTCATAGATCCTATCAAGGCATTTTGTTAGCGTGTGTTAGTAGCATTGATGGCCAAACCATCGTGGAGCAAGTTCATGAAGGACTTTGCAGAGGGCACATAACACCCAAGGCAATGGCAACCAAAATTAGACATTTAGGCTACTATTGGTCGCACATGGAATACGACTATTTCTCCAAAGTCAAAACGTGTAGCATCTATTAAAAACATGGTAATCTCATACATGTGCCACCTAATGAGTTGCATACAGCTCAAATTACATGGTCCTTCCAAAAATGGGGGTTAGACATCATAGGACCAATAACTCCCCCATCTTCCGTATGACATAGCTTCATCATAACCGCAACAAAATATTTCACAAAATGGGTAGAAGCTATTCCTCTTAGGAATACCATATCAAAACAAGTGTGCAACTTTATCCTTGAAAACATTGTGACTCGTTTTGGCATTCCAATGACCATAATCACTTATAACGGGCCACAATTCAGTAGTGTCGAAACCAAAACCTTTTGTGAGATTCTAGGCATCAAACATTCATTTTCATCACCATACTATCCTCAAAGCAATGGTCAAGCAGAATCCACGAATAAAACGGTCATCATGGTGCTCAAGAAAATTCTTAATCAAGCAAAAGAAGATGGCACGAATAGCTAGTGTACACGCTATGGACATATCGAACGACACACAGAACATCCATAGGTAAAACATCGTACAATCTTGTTTATGGTTTATAAGTTGTTTTACCTTTGGAGTTGCAGGTACCTCCATTGTGAATCACACTCTCCGGACTCCTTGATGAAAGTCAAAACAATGACTCGAGCATTGTTGACCTTAACTCGGTGGAGGAGGAACGAACATGCACACTGGATCAAATCGAGTGGTACTAGAAGCAACAACGATGGTGACATCAACATGACATTCACAAGCGCCATCAAGGAAGGTGACCTTATCCTTAAGGCGGTCTGTGAACACTCGAAAAAATTCTTAGCCAACTGGGAAGGACCTTACTTGGTCACCAAAGCGTACGAAAATGGAGCATTCAAACTAGCTGATATGGATGGTAATTAGCTTGCTCATCCAACAAATCACATGTACCTCAAGCCATTTTACGTCTGAACAAAGCCTAAGGTATGCATTCATCCTAAAATCATGACAATAAACTGATACCACAGAGCAGTCCTGGCATCATGACCTAAAACTGATACCACAGATCATCTGGAATGGTAATAAACTACCACACTCTCATCTAACAAAGTTCGCTAAGACTATAAACTAGCTCGCCTCTCCATAGTCTGCCACGACTATAAACTGGCATTCCATTGTCTGCCATGACGCTAAACTGGCAACGTCCAATGGGTTATAATGTCAAACTAACCCACGACAGTCCTCCAAGACTATAAACTGGCAACTTCTTCACTAGCTTACTAATCTATTGTTGTAATGAAATGACATGCCTTCATCAACCTGCCACATTGAAAGAGAGCTCTGTTCAAAAAAACAAAAAAAAGAAGAAAAAAAAAGAAAATAAATAAAACAAAAATAAAAAAATCAAAGAGCAAAATCCATCACAAGACCCTTAGCACTTCCCATACAAGCCCCAGGCGGGAAGGTACTTTTCTTGGAAGAAAACACTCGTGTCTTAAACAATCATGTTGCATCCCACCGCGTGGCATTGGCTGTTGGACAATGAGTTTCCTTTGACACACAACAAGGGTCCTGTTTCTCCAAAGAACACACCACCTCATCACGTGGCTTTGGTTGTGACAATGAATTCTCTTAAACAGGATACAAGAGTCTCATTCCTCCAAAGGACGCACATCCCATGCCTTGGTCCCAAGTCCGCTAGATACTAGCTATTGACAAGGACCAACATGATGTGTTCACACAAGAGCATTCCTCTTCCCACAGTTAAAAAAAACCATCCCTTCATCAATCCCTGATCTCACAGTTACAAACCTTCTCCCTATACATCTCAAAACCTCATTTCCCGATCCCATGTACTTCTGAACATGGTGCGATGACATCTAGCCAAGTGCCAAAGAACAATGCTTGATACCCAATTGCTTATGGTGTTTTGTACTTCTTTGTCAATGCCTCTCAGGTAGATTCCTCTAGGAATCAACAAAGAGGGGCCAATGAAAACACCACAAAAATTTTGGCCTAGCATTTTCAAACAAGATTCAAGCTAAGTCATGCAGCTACCCAAGCATGAATACAGCATGACCAAACTTGGAGGCCTGCAAAACAGCCCTCGATGGTTCATGATTCAATAGGCAAGGTCCCCCCAGGGCCCACAGGCGACTACACCAACTTCTGGCATCCAGAATCAAAATTTTTGGGCTCAAAATGCTTGGTTTTGGCTAAGTACACTTTGGTCACGCTGTGGCTTACGTTGCATAGCGTAAGGATCAGTGTAACCAACTTTTGGAGCCCCAAAACTAAGTTCAAATAGGCCAAAATTGAGCACAAGGACCCCCATGACCTTTACCAAGGCCCCTAGCAACTCTCATCCTCCAAAAAATTAAAATTTGGGCCTTAAATGAGGTATTTTTAGTTGCTTACACTGGAGATACATTTTCATACACTACACAGTGCATGAACAGCGTGACCAAGCTGAAACAGCCCAATTCAAGCATCTCAAGGTAAAATTTTGACATGGATATGACTCCCAAGGGCTAGGTAGTAGTTTTGTATGATCAGAAGCTCCAGAAAATCAACATTTAGGCCTCAAATATACACTTTCAGTTGTTCACGCTGGGGTCACATTTTGGTCACACTGCACAACATGACCATAGCGTGACCAACCAAAAATAGCTGAAACCAAGCAGTTTCTAGCAAGTTTTCATCATGGACTACATCCCCAAAGGATAGGAATAGGCCTACTTGCTCACAGGCCCCTAAAAATCAAACTTTAGGCTTCAAAAGATGCATTTTTAGTTAGTCACGTTAGGGTCACACTTTTGTCACGCTACACAACGTAACCACAACGTGACCAAACTAAACAGGCTTGAAACATAAATAAAACGGAGTCAAAATCAATACCCAAACCACCCAAGAGAGTAGGTAGTAGTCAAACATCAAAAAAAGGGGATCAGCATCCAAAAATTAGCTCAAAACATAGCATGAACAGTTGGTCATGCTGGGATCATACTTTGGTCAGGCTGCACAGCGTGACCAACCAAAACAGAGCTAAAACAGCCTTCAAATGAGCTTAAATTTGACAAGCAGCACCCTCTGGACCTTAGGCATCTAGATCCACTCTTGCAACAGGCTTCAGAGATTGAAAATGGGCTCCAAATTCATCATTTTTGTTTCATACACTAGATGATCACACACCGGATGCTGCATGCTGACACCAAGATGCCAAGACATGCCAGACCACAATTTCAGAAGGCTAGAGATAAAATTCTTTATTATAACAAAGCATTATTTTGTAAATTTTCTTTTGTTATTCTTTGAGCATGCCAAGCTCTTACACTATGGATTGCACATGCCAGCATAAGATTTGGTCATGCTAGACACTGTACATTGTAACATTTCGTGCATCCGGTCAACACACACACTTGTCATCTGATCCAAATTTTTATCACCCTACAACCACTGAGCTTCTCCCAAATCCGAATCTCACATCCAAAACCCTATAAATCTCCTATTTTTCCACTAGATCAGGGTTGGAAAAATTGGAATCTGACACACTTAAGAAATCTGGGCATCAATCTCATACACTGGGCTTCATACAGACTTGGACACTGTACACCTAGAATCCAAAACCTGCATCTTCCTAGCATCCATTCTCATCCATCAGGGCTGAACATCCACCTTGTGACCAATCAGCAACTGTGTTCTGACTAGTGCACATTCTAATTGTTTATCAATACAAAAAATTTTCATTATTGCTCAGATTCTTGTAGTTTACATTATTTTTCCTATTCACATTTTTCCTATTTTCATTATTTAATCAGTTTACATTCATTTTTATTTTTTTACATTCATTTTTTTGCATTTGTTTACGTATAACCCAATGTACCGTGATTGCGTACGTTTGGGGAAGTCCTCTTTTGATCCCCATGCAGACCATTCAAGGCACTCTGCCTCTGTTAATTTCCAGCTTGCACTCAAGCGAAGGTAAGGTCTTACTATTTCATCTGTAGATCTCTTGGTGTCTGTTCATTCCAGCCTCTCATCGACGATTTTGAATGATACAATATAGACTCAATGTAGTGGTCTTTTATTTTAGAGCCTGTTTGGATTGGGCCAATGCATCTAGAAAGTCTTTGCTATTATTTGCTACCTTGTTGGCCTTCATCTCCTTCATGCGGACCAAGAGATGAATATCCCATAGAGGAGATTTGGGCTTGGCTTTTCTTTCTTATTTTAGAGCCTTAGTGCTTGGTTGTTGGTTGCTTGTGCTGGCCTTCTTGGTTGATTGGGCCATGGGGATAGAGGACAAGGGGATCAGCTTGGGCGAACTTAGCTCTTGTTACTCCTGGTGCTACCTAAGAATTTTTTTGATGAGGTGCTTGTTAGGCCTTCCATGTTGCCACCTAGACATTCTACTAGCATTTCCCTGTGAATGATCCTTTGGCCTAGTAGGGGCTGATGTGTGGCCCACCATCAAACTTTGAGTAAATGAGGAGTTTGCACATTGCGGTACCCTTACAATAAAGGGTGATTGAGCTATTACTGCTACAACGTGCTATGAGACCCTAACCAAAAATGGTATTGTGGGTGCCTAAGGTGACACTCTAATAAAAAAAGAGATCCTTGAATTGGTAGACATCAAGGGGGGCCCATTATTACTAGAGGGCACATGAACCATGAATGGCTCCTACATCGATTCTGAGTTGTCATCAATGCTAATAGCATTGATGGTATACCCCACATACCTATGTTTAGAGGATCCTTGTAGACCCTCATTGATTGGTTTTGGGGGTGAACTAGGTTCGTTGTGTCAAGGATCAACTTGCCCCTATCAATCATGTGTTGGATGCCATCTTGCAGAGCCATGTAGAAGTTTGTGTCATGTCTAGGCAATTGATCATAGTGGCAAAATTGGTCTAGCCTAAAATGTTTAGGGACCAGAGGCTCATTTGGTATTGTAGCTAAGGGATTCTTGAGCAACTTGCAGTATTAGTTGTGCCTCTTACAAGCCTCCTTAGACATATACTTGTACTAGATTCTTCCAACCTTAAGCAATTAATCCAAGAGTTCCAATGACTTGAGTGGTAATGATGTTTACTTTGAGCAATATTTGTGCTCAAATTTTGGCTTTGGGAAAGTATGCCCCATGGCCCTCGATGTTGCCGGTTGGTTGCGCACCATAGTGCTAGAGCCAAAAGCCTTGTTGTTCACCAAGGCTTTATATGGCTTAGCCTCATTGGCCACCGTTGCCATGATTGTGGTTGCCTGTTTGCCCTTATCCTTGTCCTTTTTGATGTGTAAGTCCTTATAGACCATGTAGGTTGGATCTTTGCTAGCTTTTGCCACATCTTGAATGCTCTTAGTTTGAGTAAATGCCTGGCTTAAGGATTGCAAGGCTAAATAATACATCTTTGACTTAATAAAGTAATTTATTGCATCTTTAAGGATTGCCAGCAAATGTGTTTCAACAATGGGCTCACATATTTCGTTGATTGATGTGCTCCAGTGTTGTATGAATTTTTGCATGGGCTCTAAGTGGCCCTACTTAATCTACATTAGCTAACCTATGGTTACCTTAGGCTTCAAGTTATACTTGAAGCACATGATGAATTCACTCAGCAAATCCTCCAAAGAGGAAATGGAGGCCTTGAAAAATGTGTCATACCAATCTAGTGCCTTTCCAATCAAGGACATGGCAAACACATGGATAATTACATGTGGCCATGCTTGTAGTAGAAGGCATTCAAATTGAAAGGTCACCAAGTGAGCATTGGGGTCTCCTTCATCATTGTATTTAGTGAATTGGGGTAATGGGACCCCAGCAGGTAGAGTTAGTGGTAGAACCATAGGATTGAATGGGTCATCTTGGTAGAAATCCATCACATGTACTATTTTTGAGGAGGCAACCTTGAGCCACTTGACCTCTTTTGTTAGAGTCTAGATGATCTGGAATGCTTGATCCATGCTTGTGGAGGCTCTAGTGGGTTGCATCAAGTGTGCTACCCACTGCACTATTTGGACAGCTTATGACTTAATTACAGGTTGTGAGGACATGTGCGATGCTTGTTGCATGGGCTATGCCATGAGCACAATGGTTGGGCCCCACCATGCATTTTTGGGTTAGGCCATTGCAAAGGGGGTCAATGTGACAAGCAGGATGTATGATGCCTGAGTTGCTTGCAGTGGAGGAATGTGCACATAGGGTTGCACCAGCATGATGATTTCCAACATGGAGGATTGAGCAGGTTGCAATGATATGACAAAGGGTAAGCTAATAGGATGCACTACATCCTAGCATATGTACTTTTTGTGATGGGTTGCCACCATAGCCATAGATATGGGAGGTGACACTAGGTTTATAATTTTCTCTGGGAAGACAAGTGGGGGGGGACTGTGGAGGAATGAAAGTAAAGGTTGTGCAACAGAAAGAGGTGTGGAATGAGTCATCATGCTCTGAATGAGCATCGAACTCATCTTGCTCTTCCTACAAGGGCTTCTCGTAGTCTATCCCTACCTCATGCTCATTGTCTTGGATGAGTTGGATGAGCATCCATTAATAAGCCTCGATGAGTGGAATGAAATCCACAACAGAAGAGAAGTATTCCATTTCGTTCTAGTGTATGAGCTCATAACTTCATTTGGCCTCCATTTCTTGATGATCTATGAATAGACCTACCTAGAGCTTTGCACAAATAAAATTGTACAACTCTTTGTTTAGGATCATGTACTTAGGAGGAAGGATACACAACCTAAGGGATTGCCTCTATCCTACCATGGTAGGATTGGTAGGATGGTCAATTTGGATCTCTTACTGAATGGGCTAGGTAATGACCATTCCTAGGATGGAGGTCGAAGGTTGCTCAGTGTTCATGATGTAAAGAGAAAATGCAAAAGTTGTTGGTTGAAAAAATGGCCAAGTATGAAAGTGATAGAAAAATTGCCAAGTATGAGAATTGTAGGAAAACAACTAAGTGTGAAACGTGCAAAAAAAATGGCTAAGTGTAAAAACTATGAAAAAAAACTAACCATAGAAGCTACTGAAAATGGCTAACTCTAGGACTATGCTCACTATGCTAAGAGCCAAACACTCTCTACGCTGAGAGCTAGCTACACTCCTGAGTGCCCAGAATTTGACTAAGTATAAGACATAAGCTCTAGGTGTTGTCAAATAGGGTTCCAGGGGAACCAACAATGGAGTCTAGTTTGCACCTATTGGTTTGTAGACAACTCTTACGCTAGCCTCAGATCTAGCTACTACCATGGTAGGTCCATAGGGGTGTTGAGCCTACACTAGCCTAAAGCTAGCAATGATGGTGGAGAAAGCATGCAAGATAACAACTAGTGAAAATCGTAGAAGGAAATGGCATTGTCTCTCCTTCTAACACCAAAAAAATATAGCCACTAAAAATGTTAGAGATTGGCATAGTACACTAAGAGCTTTGCAGTGTGCATAGCTTGATCTTGCATCCATGTGAGGGCTTATTGGAGGTAGAGATGGGATGCCCAGAATGGTCTTGACGATCAAAGTGGAACTTGCGAGATGTGATGTTGAAACATTGCTAAGCACTTGCATGATGTTTACAGCATCTATGATGTCAATGGGGGTGAGCGTAGTAAAGCCTTTCCCCAAAAAAAAAGATGTCAACACACAATTAT
Organism: Gnetum montanum; assembly: GCA_015680685.1. Taxonomy (NCBI): domain Eukaryota; kingdom Viridiplantae; phylum Streptophyta; class Gnetopsida; order Gnetales; family Gnetaceae; genus Gnetum; species Gnetum montanum. The sequence goes on along the minus strand of MNCI01023383.1, from coordinate 313,303 downwards.
GTGCAATAAATAGCCAAAAATGAAAGTAAATCTAAAATGCAAATAAAATGCTAAAAAATGCATAGGAAGAGAGCAATAGAGAGAGCAACACCACCCCAAATAGGGGGAGCATAGTCAACTGCAAGAAAGGTGAGGAGGTATGCAGTGTACAAATAGCCCAAATATGTGTTGGAGCTGATGTGAAGGCCAATGCTATGTTCTAGAGGCTTTTGGAGGCTATTTTGGGAAACTACCCTAACTATGCTCTAGGGCATAGTCCCAATAGTTAGACAAATTTTGTGAAATTTGAGCTTTAGTGTTAACTACATTGAATATGCTCTAGAGCATAATCCTGGTAGTGAGAGCGTAGCCATAGCACTTAGAGAAATTTTGTAGAACTTGATGTCTCTATGTAGACTATGTTGACTATGCTCTAAAGCATAGTAGGGGGCGTAATCACAATAATTAGAAATTTTTCCAAACTGTTTCTTCCATGCCAAGTAAGCTTGATAGGTTCTAGTTTGACACTTAGGAAAATTTGCAAAACTAGCCATTTGTGTGCTAACTACACTAACTACTCTCTAGAGCGTAGTCCCGGTAGTGAGAGCATAGTCCCGGCAGTGAGAGCGTCGTCTAACACTTACAAAAATCTTACAAATCTATACGTGTGTTGCAAACTACATTGACTATGCTTTAGAGCATAGTTCCAATAGTGAAGAAAGTAGGCCCAACACTTAGAAAAAATTTGCTTTGTTTTGACACTTTGACAAATTTGCAATCGAGACATGGTGGTCCAAATTTGGTGGTGTTCCACAACCCAACATGAAGAATTACTAGATTAACTGGTGGGGATTGGGCAACCGATTTTGGATATTTTTGATTTTCTGGATAACATTATTGCAACCAAGTCAGAGCTACTTGAACTAAAGGGTAAATGTATCATCTTGGAGGGGCAACTTGAAATGGCTCAAGCACAAAACCAATGCTTAGCCACAAAGGTTGCTGAATTATGTTCTCACTTTGTTGACCCTACACTCCTCAACCCTACAATAACCAGAGATGAATCTTTTCAATAGCTTCAAGAACAATTAAGACAAGTTGAGGAGGGAATGGTAACATCAATCTTTAATGAGTTTGTGGCTAAAGCAAAGACCTATTCATTTCAAAAGGACTTGGGTTAGATGTGCCAGGAAAATGAAACATTGAATACTGAAAAGCATCATCCGCAAAATGTTGATGCACAAAAACAACAAATGTAAGAATTTATCCATTAATAGCAGGAGAAACTCACTAGGGTAAACACAAAATTGAGGAAATTGGTGACAGAAAATCACAATTTGTCTATGTAGGATGTTTGTTCCTTACACTAGAGATTTTCCATTGAAATTGTTGCCTAGAAAAATGAGGCTCTCAAATTTGAGAGAGTTAAGAATCACTACCAAGACCAGGTTGGCCTACAAAAGGAGGTGAATGAGAGGCATATCCAAATGGCTAAGGCAAAAGTAAATGAGACCCTCCAGCAACTTCAGCAAGGAAGAGAGGTATGGAAACCCATCATTAATGGGAAAGATGCCTACAACAAAGTAGAAATATTCTTGAAGGAGTTGTAAATTGAAGAATGACTCATGAATGTCCTCAATGTCTAGTTTACTTCCTAGAGAACTAGTGCACTGAAAACTATAGAGTCCAAGAATTTGATCAGATCCCATGTGAATGCTTTGTGATTCACATGGTTGGGCGTAGGGGTACCACATCGCTCAACACATCTCCTCATAGTAGGCTTTCCAAAGCATCTTTTGATCTCAAACTAACCAAATGAAGTTTTTCATCATATGGATTTTTCTTAATCACTTGGAAATGCTTTGACCTTGGTACTCCCACATTAGATATGTAGAAAGGAAACATCTTCAAAAAGATGAAAACAAATTTGATGTCACTTGAAACAAGACTAGAAGATGGGACCCATAGTTGCACGATACTTTTTAGCAATCAATCCATAATTATTTTTAAAAATAATTATCATTCAAATGGTGTCAACTAGGCAATAGGTAAAAATTAGAATTACTATAAAATTAACACTATTTAATACTTATCTTATTACGATTAGGACTATTAAGCTCACTTGCAACACTTCCTAACATAGGCTTAGGCTAGAAAGATATTACTTAAATATAATTCCCTCACTACCTACTAAAAATAATAGGAAAAGTTAGTCATGTGATTGGGTAGGAAAAATAAATTATGATTACTCCCTTAGGAAACTTGGAATTAAATATCATGTAGCTAAACAACCATGCATAGGGGTTACTGCATCCCAAAATGTTAGTACCAAACCATATACACATATCAAATCATCAAATAAATAAACTTGAAAGGACAAATAATTGAATCATAATTCCTTCAAGGGAGGTTGCATTATATTTGGAATGTACCTTTATTTTTGGAATTTTTAAAATTATTAATTTTTTGATCAAGGAGTAGTAATCTTTACAAAGATTACAATATATAGTCAAATTATTACATTGCTTGGATTGATAATCATAAATACCTACCACTGCATGATATTCATTCATACTTAAAAGTAATTGATATCATGTAAACTTAAAGTAAGTACTTATATATTTCGAAGTACATATTAGTAGAAACTACAATAGGGTTAATTTGATCTTTCTAAAAAAATATTTATATCACTTCAAAATGAGGAAAGTACAAGGAAATCTTGTCATATCTGCATATCATTCTCAAAAACATGAGTATTAATGTCATATTGTAATATGATATTATGTAGTTTTATCCATAGCCTATGCATTAGCATTCACATACTATTGCAACATATCTTTGATTGTTAACTTTGCTTTCCTATTCAATTTCACCTTTCTTTCATCTCTTGTTTTGCTTATCCATGCATACATCACTGAGCTAGATTGCACTATTCTAACTTTAGTGTCCTTCAGATTATATATTCATTCACAATATATCCATTTTTCTTTTTCTCTTGATTTTGGTATGAGCTAATCCATTGTTATATCTTTTATAATGTCATTCCTTGATTTAATATTTCTTACTCTATTCACCCATATAATGTCTACTTCATTTCCATCTCATGGCCTAACCAAAAGCATCATCCCATTTTTGATATCAGGAAATGAATTAAATGACCTATTTGGCTTCTTATTTTGTAATCTAACATATGCAACTTCCTACTCCTTCACTTGAGTTCCATTAATGTCTAATCATGGATCCATAATATCTTTCTAAAGAGTTCTTTGTTAGAAAGGTTTTGTGATAACATCCCCACATAATATTGTGTCTTTAAAAGCATCTAAATTTTCTAAGAATTTTGTTAGTAATTTATTTTTTTCATCCACTCTAGCTTATCATTTTCCTGAAGACCTTCCATCACCTCATCCCATACCTTGATGTAGATATAATGTAATCTATAATCATTGTTATGTACTCCGTTTGAACAAATGTGATGTCTAGGATTCTTGTTTCACCTCTGGGAAGGCTTGGATGTTCATTCATAGTTTCCCATAGCTTGAATGGTTTATACCAATTTTTTCCCTAATATTTCAATTCCATATCATCATAAGAGTTTTCTTCTCTAGGTAGAATCTAATTTAATGAATATGTTGCATTCCATAAAAATTCTTTACTTGATTTGATATGTTTCCTTCAAGGAATCCTTTGAAGTCATATACCATATCAATGTAAAATGGAGTGTAGTTGCTTTCATTATCTTCATCTATAATATGATACATCTTCATAAGCTCTAGTAGAGAAATTATATCTNATTTATATGATTTTGTTCTCTATGTACTATTTTTGAATGGTGGAGCAATGCTTCTATAAGTGAGCATCTTTTGAAATTGTATTGTTTCTTCATCATATCATCATACTTGTCAATAGGATCAACCTCCAAATCTTTCAAGTATTTAAAAAAATGTTATGGTAAATTGTGAACCCATCTATGTGTAAAATGAACTAAAATGCTTGAAATCTTCATATCCACATCCTTTCATTAGAATTTTTGTAAGGGATATTTGGAGCCTCTTCTTATTAAGGACACCCTTAGTCAAGATCAACAATTTTGATAATGAAATTTTTAACTTATTTTATCATGAATGATGCTTATGTAATTATTAGTTTGTCTTGTTGCTAGATCCCTATGAATGTGGTATGTATTTCTACATATAGTTACATAATCATAATGATTTTGAAGATCTATTTGAATTCTATCTCTTTCCAAAGGGTCATTAGTACATTTCTTTCTCTTTTCCAACATATGAAAAGTTCTAAAAATTAAGAAATCATGCTTTCTACTAAAAGTTACATTTGAACATATTTGTTGAAAATCTTTGATAACTAACTTTTGCTAATTAGTGGTAATCCCAAATTAACTAACCTAGGATTAATGTAATTTTTTAGTAAAATGAATTAAGTCATACTTATAGGTAATGTTTTAATTGGTTTAAATTTTCATTCCTCATAACTTTTCTACAGNAATGTTTTAATTGGTTTAAATTTTCATTCCTCATAACTTTTCTACATTTTGATGGTAACTAGTTAGTCATATTGTTAACCATTCTCTCAAAAATCATTATTGTTGCAATCTTTCTTAATTTAGGTTTTACCATTCATATGTTTCCATGATCAAAAAATACATGTATATTCTTAAAATTATATAAATGATTGTAGAATATACTACTTAGAATGTCATAAATTGTATGCTAAGCTTTTTTATGAATGTCAATCCCAAAATATTTCATTGTCTTCTCTATACGGCTTCCATTCGTAATAACATAATTTGATTTAAATTCATGCATAATGTATGACCTTCTTTCATTACAATTCATTGTGGACATCATTAGCCAAATCCTCCTAATATCTCTAACTATAATACTCTGTATATAATTCTTCTTGCATCAATTAGCACATATGATAAATAGAAAATTGTAAGGACAGTAAGAGGATCTAGTTCTTAATATTCCTTCATGTTCTCTATTATCAACGAGGTCATCCTTTCTTCTACTCTTGTACGGTATCTGATCTATGAATGCATTATAGATAGGATGCTTTGGCCTACTATTTATAGGATCAACCAACTTACTTTTCTTTCATATATTTATCTTAGTAGGATTGGTAATACTACTCCTTGAAATGGAAAAGAATTGAGAATTCAAGATATCATATATATGATCCTTCCTTCATACTATCATTGATAGGATATCCTTGAAGAATAGATAACAATCGTGAAATTCTTCGTCAATTGATTTAATATATACACCAATTTTAATATCAAATAGATGAATAATAGAAAAATCATCATGCCCTCTATATCACATATAACTCCATTCTATTTTTTCCTCATGAATCTACCACAGTATCATCTATTTGAGTTGTAGACGTTATCCTTGCCACAAGGAATTCATCCTTTGTACATTCATGTTTTAACAAAATATTTTTTCTAATTAAACTTTCATGTCTAATGAATTATAAATTTATTGTGTTGACTAGGCCTTGTTAACATATGATTTGATGCGTTGACATGGTCCCATCAATGTAGCGTTTGTCTTTGCTTAAATACATGCTCACCCATCATGTTTATGGCATATCTTTATCATAGTTGTAGCGGAGATCTTGCAGTTTTGTCATTTGAAAATTAGAATATTTTTTTGGAAATTAGAATATTTTTCTAAGTGCTTGTAGTAGGAGTTAAAGAGTATATGAATCTTTATTCAAGCACTATTGTACCTAAGCATGGTAGTATGTGCATTAATAAAGATGAGTCTTCTGATAAACCTTGTAGCACTTTGAAATAGATTAATTGCATATTTATGTGTTTAATATTTTATGAAATTTCCTTTAATTCTTTAATTAATTAAGCTAAATTAAGCTAGAATAAATAGTAATTAATTAACCACATAAGTACGACCACTTCAAGCATACGCTTGACACTTGGTAATCCCAATAATGCTTAACGTTTGGTAACCCAGTAGCATTAAATGTGTTTAGGATGAGTATGGAAGGTGGAAACAAATGCTTATATTAGGATTATTTAGGTGTAGCTAGTTAGACTAAATTTGCAAATTAAATTATCTTATTTTATTCATTATTCTTTATCCTTAGGTGAATTAACACATAAAATGTAAAAAATGATAAAAATCATATGCATTAGTTGCACTTAACGATATCTTTGTGTTTCACAAGTATAATTGGGAAGATAATGATTCTAATGGTTAGTTTTACTTCTTAGAGACCTCTATGCTTAGAAGGCTATAAGTCCATGGAATTTGATTAGATTGTGCATGAATGCTTAGTGATTTGTATGGTTGAGCATAGGGGGTACTTGTTGCTCATGATTGGCACCGTTGCCAGGGACTTGTAGTTTGATATGTGTGCTATCTAAGACTTAGTAAACATTATTTAGGATCATTGGATCAAATCCTAAGGTCATAATCATTTGAAAAATAAATAAATACATAATAATTAATCAAAAATATACTACAAGCACATTGAGAATTTTTATTTTTTAACAAAAATGTCTTTATCTTCTTGTAGGCATGATGATTCTAATTCAACATTACAACAATAACATAGAGTGATGTGCATTCATCCTGATGCATTTGTACCCAATTTTACTTATGTCCTCCATCAGGATGAACAACTGTGGTGGCAAGACATGAAGGGGAATGTTGTATTACCACTTAACTAATCTATTACCAAGATTATGCTTCAAACCCTTACAAGGTTGGACATCGAGGAGCTTCATGGAGAGTATGTTGTGGAAGATCATGAATTTTGGGACTATTGTCCCACTAAGACATAATGCAAAAGAGATCAACAACAAGAAAAGCACCATGAAGAGATGAAGGGGAAATGGTTCGCTAACCCCTTCTCCCTACTAGATCAAAAGAATAATGAGGAACCTCTTTTTGAGGGTTTTCAATATGTAGACTCTTCACCTCTTAACTCTAGTGAATGGGAGCTAAACCTAAATCCTAAATTAGTAATTAATAATCCAAGTTCAGGTAATAGTGAGTCCCATGGTCATGAGAATTCTAAGAAAGGGAGTTGAAGTGGGAACTCAGACAAGCATAATGATGATCACTATAAGGATTTTGGTTGTGACAAAGGAAGGGGAAGTGGTAGACACCATAGTGGTGGTAGTCCTCCTCCCTCTTCACCCTCTTCATCTGGTTTGGCTTCCTCCTACGAATTTGTGCAAAATTGTAGACATTAGGATAACAATGATCAGAGCCTTGTTGCGGTTCTTCGTCATTCAACGCCAGGGGTGGACGTGAGGGTTGCTCGTAAGATCGTTCTTGCAAGGCGATAAGCCACGCAGTAACGGCCGACGGATAGGCGAGTAAGTCATGCACGCCAGAAGCTGAACGCAGAGTAGGCACGTCTAATGGCGAGTTCTTCCAGAAGACCAACTCCAGGTTCTCATTCTACTTTCTCTTATATTCAACGTTTGTCAAACTATTGCTCCTCAGCGAATGCTAGTATGTTGCCACCACCTCCATGCCAAAAAGATTTCTATCCCAAATCCTCATTGCACACTTTTGAATCCTTTCAGTCAATGCATTTTAGTGAATGTGATCTCGGTATTGCTGGCTCTGGCCTTCGTCCAGTAGCTCTTACTTTTTTTGACCCGGGGGAGGTTGATAAATGGAAAAAAGCAGGTTATCAATATATCCATCTTGCTGAAATTTCTATTCACCTTCATCCACACTTCAACTATCGTCTCAAGAAGCCTTACTGGATTGCGTTAATAGATAGAAGATTTAAATCGTTTCAAGAAGCCATTATAACCCAAGCTAAAGGTAGATTAGTATCCGATGCTCTGATTATAACGATTCTTAACTTTACTCTTTCGCTTTCTGATCCGCATTTGTTTAATAGTTTAATGCTTATTACTTATATTCCCGTTGATATTGTAGATCGTAGTGTTTATTACACAATAGGTACAAGGTTAAGTTTTAAATTATTTAGTTCAGTCAGTATCCAAACACTCTTACCTTTTGGCCAACAAGCTCTCTCTGTTGGTTCAACAAATTTAGAATACGGGACACAGATTAACACAGAGGATCTTCCGATCCATAGGCTCTTCCCAGACCTAGAAGATCCGTTAGAAGAATACTATGAGCAGAAAAGACCTAAAAAGTTNTGGGTGTGATCCTAAAGGATGTTGGCCTATTATATCACACTTATAGCAATCTAAGGTGTGTGCTCTAAATCCATGACTATTGAAAAGGAAAACACTTAGAAGACTGTCTTATCCTTAAGGTAATCCTAGACAGTTCCATCAGCAACACCCTTATTATTCAAGTGGAACTCCACCATAACCATATGAGAAATATTAGCAATGGTAGTAATCACAGTTTTTGGGGATGCCACCACCATGGTAGCACTACCCTTATAGGTAGCCAGATCTGTATGGGCACTACCCTTATTTCTTGTAACTCTTTCAATCATGTTTCCCCTTTCCAGCATTACTACCATCCTTTGGAATATAATCAAACTCATTCTCCAACTCCTAGAGTGGATTCCATATTCCATCCACACCCTTCTCATGTGTTTGCACCTATTCCTCCATCCTCAATATAGCTAGCTCCTACTCCATCCATGTAGGATGAGCTTCTAGCTCAATCACAATAGCATAATGCTACAAGGGCTATTAAGCTATAATTGGCTAATCAACCAAGTGGTTCAAAGCATAAATCTTGCAAATGACCATTCTTTCGATCTAATAACCCTCCTAAGCCCTCAAAAACCCATGTGGTTGGTCACCTTGCTCATTCCTCATCCTTTGCAAGTTATCAAATCAAGAGCCCTTTAAACCAAATGCCTCCCCAATTGGATCAAGGCTAGCAACCTTCCTAGGAAAATAGTTTACCCTTGAAGTCCTCTCATCTATTTGTAGATTATTAAGAATGAGCCATGTAAAGCTCTTCTTCACTCAAGTTTGGGAGTTAATTTGATTTCTTAAGAAATGTACAATTCTTGAAACCTGCATCCTCTTAATAAGAGAAACATCCATTTCGAATTGGTAGATCAATCCATCATTGTTCCTTTGGAACTAGTGCAGGACATTGTGACCATTGTCTGTGGGTGGTCATATCCTACTAATTTCTTAGTAATCAAAGTTGACAATTGCAAGGGGGACTTCCCAATCATTATGAGAAGGATGTGGCTAAGTACTATTAATGCAAAAATGGACATTATATATCTTTCCCTAGAAATTTCCAAGGAAAATGCATTTGGAAAGATCAAGAAGAAATGATTTCCATGCATTACGTACAACAATACAAGGTGTAATTTCATGTAGAAACTTTGTTATGTGAAAAGAGCATTCATTTCTGCATGTAGGTAGTGTGCAAATGAGGCATATATTCAAAGGTGCCTATATGTACTAGCCACAAAATAGGAAGGCACCTAATGATAGATAGCTGATCTTGAAAGCAGCACATTTTGCAACGAACCTACTAAGAGCTTGACATGTGCCTATGTTGAGAGCATGGATGAATTGGAGCAAGTTCATCACCAACTCTCTAATGATGTAATGATAATGCCTATTGGGAAGATTTGTAAATCCATAAAAATTTTAAACAAGAGCCCTTAGAGTTGAAAAATCTACCTACTGGCATGGAGTATGCATTTTTGAAAAATGGTAACTCAGTAATCATCAATGCCAATCTTGCTCTTGAACAAAAACAAATGTTGTTAAGGGTGGTCAACAAATGGCCAACAAGCTTTGCTTGGTCATATCTTAAACTCATATGGATTTATCTTAGGATATGCCAGCATCATATCTACACTAATTTGACCATGAATCCCAAGAGACATCCGTAGCAATGATTGAATCGCAAATTGAAGTAAATCGTCAGAGAGGAAATTGAACAACTCTTTAAGATGGGGTTTATTTATTTCATTGTGGATAGTGAGTAGGTTAAACCACTTATGATTATGCTAAAGAAATATGGAAAGTGATGGGTCGGCATCAACTTTTGGCTATTGAATATGACAATATTCAAAGATCACTTTTCATTGCCATTTGTGGATCAAGTGTTGGATACTATATCTAGGCATTGCTATTACAACTTTCTGGATGTTTATAGTGTTTATAACCAAATCCAAATGGCACCAAAGGATCAGGCCAACACAACATTCATGAGTCCTTGGGGAACTTTTGCATATCAAAAGATGCCTTTTTGTCTATGCAATTCTCTTGCAACATTTCAATGCATGGTATTGAGCATTTTTTAGCAACAGATTGGTTGCAAGATGGAAGTATTCATGGATGACTTTTCCATTTATGGTGTGACATTTGAGCAAACCTTGGATCACCTAAGCAAGTGCTTAAAATGTGTGTGGAGATGAATCTTTGGATTAATTGGCATAAGAGCCATCTGATGGTCCATAAGAACATTGTATTGAGGCATAGAATTTCTTAGGCAAGGATTGAAGTGGACCTTGAAAAGATAAGGATCATCCAAGGAATAACTTGCCAACCAGAAATTATTATAGATGTTTGACCATTCCTTGGACACACTAGCTACTACCGACATTTTATAGAGAGTTTCTCTAAGATCACAAAAGCATTGGTTGAGCTTACAAAGAAAGATGATTCATTCATCTAGACTAAGGAATGCAAAAATGCATTCCAGAGCCTCAAGTAGAAGCTCATAGAGACTCTAATTCTACAAGCACCTAACTGGTCTAGACCATTTCATATAATGATAGATGCATCAAATTATGCCTTGGGAGCCATGCTTATGTAGTTGGATGACAAGAAACATCCATATTACATCCACTACATAAGTCAAAGCATTGTGGGTGCATAGCTAAATTACACCACAATGGAGAAAGAACTAACGATGGTGGTGTATACTCTAGAGAAGTTCAGGCACGATGTACTTGGATACAGAGTGTTTGTGCACACTGATCATAGTGCCATTTGCATCTTCATGAACAAGCCAATGGTGGCCCGTGTATCATACGATGGTTGGTGATCTTGTAGGAATTTGATCTTACAATGGTAGATCAAAAGGGAATTGAGAATGTGATTACTGACCATCTCTCTTGGTTAAGATGGAATAACAAAGAGGAGGAGAACTTAATCTATGATCAATTTCCTAATGAATTTATCTTTCTAGAGCAATTAATGACCAAGTGGCAGTAGAACCAAAATGGTATGATGGCATCCTCACTTCTCACTCAAGAGATGCCACAAGATTTGGACCACAGGAAGAAATAATAGTTTCTTCATTAGGATAAGAACTTCATAGAAATAAATGGACATCTTTATAGGGTATGTGCCAATGGCTTGGTTCATTGGTATGTCCTTAATACTAATCAATTACATGTTCTCTAAGATGCTCATGAGGGTCCTTGTGGGGGCCACTATGCTCAAAGATGCACGAACGATTAAGATCTTGATGACAAGGTATTATTGGCCAACAATATTCAAGGACACTTACTAATTTTTTTGCTTTTGTAAACACTATCAATGAGATGGTGAGATGACTGTTTGAATGGACGAACCTCAATAGTGGATTCAAACACTGAAACCCTTCAACATCTAGGGTATTGACTTCATGGGTTCCATGACACCCATGTGAATTTGAAAGGCATACATAACCGTTGCCATTGATTACTACATAAAATAGGCAAAAGTAGTAGTCATCATCGATTGTACATCATCTATTGCTACATGGTTTGTGTAATAAAATGTTGTAAATAGGTTTGGGGTGCCACGTGCACTAATTTTTAAGAATGGAACCTATTTCACAGGCATCACTTTTCGTAAGCTTATGCAATGCTAGGGGGTTGAACATAAATTAACAACACCCTACCCCCTAGGCCAATGGTCAAGCAGAGGTTACTAATAGGGAGATTATAAAGATCTTAATGAGAACTGTTAGCAAATATCGAAGAGACTGGAGCACAAAATTCAACAATGCCCTTTGGGGCCTACTGCTTAATATGGAAACTCCCTATAGGCTACTCTTCCTATAAGCTGGTGTAGGGAAAAATACCAACATTTCCTATTCAATTCAAGCTTCCTACACTTTTAGCAACATGTGACCTAGATCTTGACCTGAGTCTAGCACAAAGCAAATGATTGATCAACCTTAACATGCTAGATGAAAATCCATTAGTGGCCCTGTCCTTGAATGAAATACACAAGGCATTCAACAAGCAATAACATGACCTAAGAATAAGAAAAGTCAAATTTTAACCTAGAGATAAGGTTTTCTACTAGAACCCCACACACGTACATCAATGCACTAAGTTCAAGATGTTGTGGAAAGGGTCTTAGATCATTCATGAAACGTTTTCTTCTAGAACCATGTTAATTTACAAACCTGAGAGCCTAAACAAAAAATAGCAAGTCAACCTACAACAAGTAAAACCTTTTCATGAACTTAAGCATGCCAATGCAAGAAATGCCTCATTCGATGGACAACCATGCTCAATTTTTTAGATCTCCTTCTTACAACTTAGTCATGGGGGAGGTGGCCATTCATGTTAACTATGTAAGTGGCTCCTTAGTTTGTTCTACCTTTTTTTTTACACAATTTGTTTCACACTTTCTTTGTTTTTATACCATTTTTATTTTACAGTTTGTTATTTTTCCAAAAAAAAATTTTGATAATGTTGTTCGTATGTTTTTATTTTACTTGAATATTTTACAATTTCTTTTATATTTTCCCTTATTTTGGTGTGAATTTTTCTTGTCTTCTAAGAAAAGTGCTTTATTGCCAACACAACTTAGTGATGATGTAGCTGGTTACTAATGGTGGTTTGTACTTAACATTTTTGATTACTAATGTTTGGTTTCTATTTTTGAATTTTGATTATTGATAACTAAGAGAAACTTTCTTTTTTATGCAATAGGCAGTGAGTCCATGTCATCAACCCATAAAGCAACTCTATGGTTTTCTTGGATTTGAAAGTAAGAGGTTCCTTTTTCATTAATAAAAATTTAATAAACTTGTAACCTTGGTAGTTTCCAAGCTTGGGAAAGATTCAAAGGTTTGAAAAGTGTGTAACTTCAAGGGAATTTAATACTATTTATGCCTCTCTACTTTAGTACAAGTGTGTTTTTATGGATTTCTTACTATTCCATGGTGCAATTGTGGGCTGTCAAGTAAGCATCAATCTCTACATGCAAGCAGTGTGCACCAGAAGAAAAATTCAAAGGTATTTGTATGTAACAACCACAAAAGAAGAGGGCACCTAGTAGTTGACCACTAATTCTAAAAGTAACACACTTTGTATGGAACCGATTGAGAGCGTAACATGTGCATATGTCGCAAGCATGGATGAACTAGAGCAAGTTTATCATTAACCCTCTAATGATACAAATGATGATACCTACTAGGAAGAGTTAGAAATTTCTAAAAGTTTTAAGTAAGAGCCCCTTCAGCTAAAAATGCTATCGGCTAGAATGGAATATGTGTTTTTGAAAAATGAGAAGCTAGTCATAATCAATGCAAATCTTGCTCTAGAGTAGAAAAAGATGTTGTTGAATGTAGTTGAAAAATGGTCAGCAACTTTTGCTTGGTCATATCCTAAACTCACAAGTGTTGATCCTAGGATATCTCAACATCACATCTATGTTGATCCAACCATGAAGCCAAAAAGACAACCACAGAGGTGATTGAACCCCAAACTAAAGTAGATCATCAAAGAGGAAATCGACCAACTCCTCAAGGCAAGGTTCATTTATCCCATTGCAGATAGTAAGTGGGTTAGTCCACTCTTAATTATGCCAAAGAAAGATGGAAAGTGGTGGGCCTGTATCGATTTTTGACTACTGAATATGGCAACATTCAAAGACCATTTTCTATTGCCATTTGTTGATTAGGTGCTAGACACAATATCTGGGCATTGCTACTAGAGTTTTTGAGATGGTTATAGTAAGTATAACCAAATTCAAATTACACCAAAGGACCAAGTGAAGACAACATTCACAAGTTCTTAGGGGATTTTACATATCACAAGATGCCATTTGGTCTATGCAATGCTCCTGCTACATTCCAATACCTAATTCTAAGCATTTTTCAATAGTAGATCAGTAGTGGTGTGGAAGTCTTCATGGATGACTTCTCCACTTATGGAGCTACATTTGATCAAGCTTTGGACCACCTTTAGCAAGTGCTAAAATGATGTGTTGGAACAACTTGTGACTCAACTGGCAAAAAAAGTCACTTAATGATCTAGGAGGGCATTGTATTGGGGTATAGAATATCACAAGTAGGAATTGAGGTAGACCCTGAAAAAATAAGAGTTATCCAAGGAATAATCTACCAACCAAAAACTGTCAAAGATGTTTGATCATTCCTTGGACATGCTGGCTACTACCAATGATATATAGAGAATTTCTCTAAAATCGCAAAATCGTTGGTGGATCTAACAAAGAAAGATGGTCCCTTTGATAGGATCGCAGAATGTGAAAAAGCATTCTAGCAACTAAAAGAGAAACTTGTAGAAACTCCAATCCTACAAGCACCTAACTAGTCCAAACCATTTCATATCATGAAGGATGCATCAAATTATGCCTTGGAAGTTGTGCTTATGTAGTTAGATGACAAGAAACATCCATACTACATCCACTGCATTAGCCAAAGCATTTTGGGTGCATAACTAAAGTACACCACCATAGAAAAGGAATTGATGGCAATGGTGTTTTCTCTAGAGAAATTCAGGCATTATGTTCTTTGATATAAGGTGTTTGTGCACATGAACCACAGTGCCATCTGCTTCCTAATGAACAAGCCAATGGTGAGCCCTTGTGTCATATGGTGGTTGGTGATCTTGCAGGAATTCAATCTTACGATGGTAGATTGAAAGGGCACTAAGAATGTGATCACTAATCACTTGTCTCAGTTACAATGGGATAAAAAAGAGGAAGAAAATCCACTATCTAATATGTTTCCTAATGAAATCCTCTTTGCTAGAGCTATAACTAAACAATTTCCAAATGAGCCTAAATGATATAATGGCATTCTCATCTATCTTCGCACCCAAGATATGCCACAAAGGTCGGATTATCAAAAAAATAGCAATTTCTTTACCAAATAAAATACTTCATGGAGATCAATGAACACCTCTACAAGGTGTGCATTGATGGCCTGGTTCATTGGTGTGTCCCTAATGCCGATTCACTGCACATTCTCCAAGATGCTCATGACGGTCCTTGTGCAGGACATGATGCTAGGAGATGCATGGCCATTAAAATCCTGATGGCAGGGTACTATTGGCCAACAATCTTCAAGGATGCTCACCATTATGTCTACTCTTGTGAATGATGCTAGCAAGATGGTGGAATGACTACTCAAATGGAGGGACCTCAACAATGGATTCAACCATTGGAATCCGTTAACATCTGGGCCATTGACTTCATGGGTCCCATCATGCCCATGTCAAATAGAAAGGCATACATCATAGTCACTATTGACTATTGTACAAAATGGGTAGAAGTAGCAATTGTCATCAATTGTACATGTTCTACTATTGCTCAGTTTGTACAACAAAATGTTGTAAATAGGTTTGGTATGCCATGTGCATTAATTTTTGATAATGGAACTCACTTTATAGGCACTACTTTTTAGAAGCTTATGTAACACTTGGGGGTTGAGCATAAACTCACAACACCCTACCACCCTCAAGCCAATGGTTAAATTGAGGTTACTAATAAGGAAATCATAAGGATTCTGACAAGAATTATTAGCAAATATAGAAAATACTAAAGCACAAAACTCAACAATGCCCTTTGGACCTACCACTCAACATGAAAGCTTTCTATAGGCTACTCTTCCTATGAGCTTGTGTACAAAAAATTACCAACACTTCCTATTTAATCCAAGTTTCATATACTTTCAACAACCTGTGACCTTGACCTTGACTTGAGTCTAGCACAAAAAGAAAGACTAATGAATCTCAACCTGGCCCTATCATCTAATGAGTTGCACAAGGCCTACAACAAAAAGTGTCATGACCTTAAAATCAAAAAATTCAAATTTCAACTGGGAAATAAGGTTCTCTACTAGAACCTCACACACATACCTCAATGAACTAAGTTCCAAAAATTTTNCTAGAACCTCACACACATACCTCAATGAACTAAGTTCCAAAAATTTTTGGAAGGACCTTACATCATTTATGAAACTTTTTCTTCTAGGGCCATGATGATCTACAAACTTGAGAGCCTAAACAAGAAATAGCTAGTCAACATCCAACAAATTAAACCTGTCCATGAGCATAAGCTAGCTAATACAACAAGAGCCTCATTGGATGGACAACAACACTCCATATTTTAGATCTCCTCCTTTTAACTTAGTCATGGGGAGATGGCCACCCATGCTAACCATATAAGCAACTCCTCAGTTTTTCAATTTTTTTTTTTACACATTTTTTGTTTTACAACTTTTTATTTTACACATTCATTATTGTACATCTTCTTATTTTCATGTTATTAATCTTTTCTAATTTTTTTTTTTACACCATTGTTAGTACATTTTCTATTTCTTGAATATTTTACATTTTCTTTTATTTTATTTTTATTTTGTGTGACTTTCTAACCTTTTGTTAATAAGTGCTAGGTACAATGGTAATGTGTTTATTGATGGTGGTATGTACGACTTTTATTATTTGATTATTGGTGTCTAGTTTCTAACTTTGAATTTCATTACAAATGATTAGGACATAGTTTCTTTTTCATGTAATAGTAGTGAGTTCACAACATCCACCCATCCACAAACTCTATGGTTTTTCTTGTTCTCGAAATGTATAGTCCATTTTTCATTAATAAAACTTTAACAAATTTGTGACTTTGGTAGATTCCAAAATTAGGAAGGATTCAAAAGTTTGAATAGGGTGTGGCTTCAAGGGGATTTGGTATTCTTTGTGCCTTTCTATTTGCATGGATTTTTCATGGACTCTTTGTGGCTTCAAGGGGATTTGGTATTCTGTGTGTTTTCATGGATTTTTTACCATTCTATGTCAACCAATAAAAGGAAGTTGAATAAGAATTTGCATGGTGTGGTTCTTATCAAAAAAGAAATGATGGGAATTCAAAGCACACCCCTTAGACATAATAAACAGGCTACAAGCACTAGTTATGAAACTAGTCCCCTCTAACTAAGACCATTTCTCACTTCCTACTTCTCTTTTCTTCTCTAATAAGGAATGGCGGTTGTTCTATGGGATCACTCTTGTGTCTCAGGGGATGGACTGGTCTTAGAATGGTAATGCAAAGTCACTAAACATGGTTGGTTTTGGTCTGTACTAAGGATGGATCTTATCAAAGTTATTTAACCATAAAATCTACAAGGGACTTTATGTGACCTTAATTAAGAACTCCATTGCACTCTCTCTCATCCATCTATGCTTTCCATGTCTCACCTCACTACTGGTTTCATGTTCTGGTTCGATGTCTTGGTTTGATGTGTTGGAATTCTTAGTTAGTTTCTTCTAGGTTTTTGTACTTAACCTTCTATAACCATTAATCATCCATGGAGCCCACAAACTCATTGGTTTGAAGTTATGCAAGAGCATAAAAGGCCTATGCATGCTTTGGGAAGAGCACACTTACATATCTTTTGGTTAGGTTAGTTAAGTTCTTTACCCTTAGACACTCTTACAATCAAATTTTTTTGTTTATCTCATCAATGACATCCACTTGTGCACATCTTCACAACAATTTTCAGTGAGCCTTCCTTTTTTATAGTTGTGAATTTTTACACCCTCTTTAAATATTTCCTTGTGTTGAAATTTTTCCAAATTTAATGGACTACTTATCTATTTTACCCTATTTATCAGCCTTCCCACTAACACTACTAAAGGGATCAATCTACCACAATCACAACCTAGCTGAGTGTAACCATCGACAAGATAAGGCATTTAATAGCTATGTGTTACACATTACATACTAATTCACAATTTTGTTCTGATTGCAATAGGAAGCATGAACTAGAAGCAAGACTATCTTCACCAAGGATGATGTGGTAGTACCACACAATGAGGATTATTCATGATCATTGGATCTTCCCTCTTATTCTTTAGCTACTAAGAGGTGTTGGATGTCAGTGTTATCTAGGGTGTTCACTTCTATTATCATGAACACTCAATTTTGTAGAAAGTTATATCTCTCTACACTTGGACACTCAAAGTTTGTTATTTCATTTGAGTCAGTTTGTATGTCAGTTAATAATCCCATACATGCCCAATATTTTGTAAAGAACTTGTTTCTCCTTTTCTACACTTGAGGATGAGTTTTCATTCAGTCGTGGGGGTATGATGAACACATTTGTTCATCTGCTTTGACGTCGGGTATCCAACATCGAGGTCTAGATGCAACATCGACTATGCAACATCAGGAGGTATATACTGGCCTATAAATATAGTGTCTGGGCTCCCAATTTGGCAATTAGTATTCAATTTTTAATCAAAGTAGCAAAGCTCTTGCAATTTATTTTTTCTAAAGTCAGAATATTCACTGAGTGCCCGTAGAAGAAGTCTAAGTGTATATAGTTCTTTGTTTGAACACTAATGTACCTGAGCACAGCAGTGTGATGGAAATAAAAATGAACTCTTTTGACAATCCTTGCAGCCCTAAGAATAGATTAATGTTTCTTTCAATGCACTTCACTTTACTACATTTCAAATTGAGCAATTACTTTCTAGCAATTAATGAACACAAGCACGACCACTTCAAGCATACATATAGTACTTGGTAACCATGCAATGCTTAATGCTTGGTAGCCCAGTAGCACTATATCTATTCAAGATGTATCTAGGAAAGGGGGATAGTTACTTGTGTTAGGCTAGTTAGACCGTAAATGAACTAGATCTTAAATTACTCTACTTTTCATTCTTGTTGTAGGCAACTAAACTCATAAAACATAAAATAAGAAAAATCTTGTACCTCAATTACAGTTAAACCATACCCTTGAGCCTCACAAGGATATTTTGGAAGAAAAATGAACATTCTCAATGCCCATTTCACTTCCTAGAAGAACTAGTGTATGAGAGAACTATAGGTCCATGGAATTTGACCGAATTGCACATAAACACCTTAGTGATTCATATGGTCAAGTGTAGGGGTACCTCTATGCTCATCAATAATCCTAACGATTTCAAAATTGAGGAAGTTTCTGAATTAAATTCTTGTGCATTTATGAGGAATGTAAATAGAGGAGATCATCTTACTAGAAAATTTTTATTTCAAATTGGAGCTAGATGTTTACTTAGTGAAAAATGGATTCATATTGATTGATGGGGGAGCCTAAGGAAATATTATTTCATCTTGGATAATTACTATATTGGGTTTGGTGACTAATCCTCATCCTAGACCCTAGAAGGTACATTAGTTGTCTAGATATTTCTCTTAAGATGTAAGGAAATAATATGTCTTAAAATTTTAAATTGGGAGTTTCCATAATCTTGTGAAATGTGATGTACTTCCAATTGATTTTTCTGATGTAATTCTTGATAGATCTTAGAATTTTCACAATGGTGCTTCATTTGATGGGGTAAGAAATGTATAGAGTGTAGCTAGGTTTGATGGATTCCATGAGTTAATTCCTATGATACTTAAATAAGTGGGGTAGCAAAGCTCACCAAATTCTTTTTTACTCTTCTAAGAGAGAGAGAATACATTAAGGAACATGATGAAACTAGTTTTGATTTTGTTGTTATATCAACTATTACTTCTAACCATGATGATATCTAGGTAAAATTTCCAAGTTTTGATTTTGTTGTTATATCAACTATTACTTCTAACCATGATGATATCTAGGTAGAATTTCCAATAGGTGTGCTCAACTTGAAGAAGCATTTTTTCAAGGTGTTCAAGGAAGAATTGGATGGATTGCCATCAATGAAGAATGTACAACACCAAATTGATTTCATCCCTAGTGCTACCATTCCAAACAAGAAAGAATACTAGATGGCACCAAATTAGTGGGCAGAATTACAAAAGTAGAGGAGTTACTTGCAAATGGCTTTGTGAGGGAATCCATTTCACCTTTTGTAGTTTTAGTAGTGCTTATGCCCAAGGAGAATAGTGATGAAAGGAGAATGTGCATTGCTTCTAGAGCAATAAACATGGTAACAGTAAGGTACAAGCTTCTTATTCGAAGGATGGATGTCCTTACTAATGCAAACATTTTTAGCAAAATTGATTTGAAAAGTGGTTACCATTAAATTTTTCAAGGTGTTCAAGGAAGAATTGGATAGATTCCCACCAATGATGAATGTACAACATCAAATTGATTTCACCCTTAGTGCTACCATTCCAAATGAGAGAGCATACGAGATGGCACCAAATCAATGGATAGAATTAAAAAAGAAACTAGAAGAGCTACTTGCAAATGACTTCATGAGGGAATCCATTTCATCTTGTGTAATTTCAGCAATTATTATGCCAAAGAAGTAGAGTGATGAATGGAGAAGATGCATTGATTCTAGGGTAGTAAACAGGATAATAATAAGGTACATGTTTCCTATTCCAAGGACGGATGATATCCTTGATGTCCCTACTAATGTAGAAGTTTTTAGCAAAATTTATTTGAAGAGTGGTTACCATCAAATTTGGATTAGGCTTGGTGATAAATGGAAGAAAAATTTCAAAGTAGTGAATGAATTGTTCAAGTGATTAGTGATGTCATTTGGGCCCACGAATGCACTTGCTACATTCATGAGGTTGATGCATGATGTAATCAAAGAATTTATTGGTACTTCTTGTATTGTCTTCTTTGATAATTTTTGGTGTATAGCTCTAACGAGAAGAAGCACATAGATCACTTAATAAGAATGTCTCTTAAATTAAAGAAGCTATATTTGATGATCAATGTGAAGAAAAGCCATTTCTTCAAGAGGAAAATCAAATACTTGATATATGTGATTTCAAAAAATTCAATTAAAATGAAATTTGTCAAGGTAAGGGCTATTAGAGATTGGCCAACTCCTAAGAATGTTGGGGAGGTAAGATCATTCCTTGGTTTAGAAGGTTTTTATCAAAAGTTCATAAAAAAACTCAAGTGGTATTTCTTGGCCTATGTTTTCTTTGTTGAAGAAGAATAAAGATTTCAAGTGGGGTGATGAAATCAAAAGGACCTTTGACTTATTGAAAAAAATAACCAATGAATCAGTGCTTGAAGTTCTAGATTTTCAAAAGCTTTTTTAGGTGGAGGTGAATGCAAGTCAACTTGCCATTGATGGGGTAATTTTTCAACAAGGTAGGCCTATTTCTTTCATTTTTGAATTTGAATGAGTCAAGGTGGAAATATAGCATATATGAAAAGGAGTTGCATAGTATTTTTCAAGTAATCAAGCATTGGAGACATTACTTATTGCCCAAGGAATTCACCTTGATGATAATCCACAAAGCACTTCAATTCCTAAATTCCCAAAAGAAGCTAAGTGTTAAACACATGAAGTGGGTTACACAATTAGAAGAGTTGAATTTTATTCTCAAGCACAAAAGTGAAAAAGTTCATGTGGTGGATGATGCATTATCTAGGGTGCATGCAGTGAATTTCAACATGTCTTGTGTGAAAGGTATGGGTGATTTTCTTGATTTGTATAAACATGATTATGATTTTGGATAGGTTTGAAAAAGTGTCAAGGAATCATTGTTGACCAGGGTAAACCAATGGAGGAACTATTATGTGCAATATGAACTATTATTCAACAATGACAAGGTATGTGTTCCCAATTGTGATTTTAGAAAGAAAATTTTGTTTGAAAAGCATTGTGGTGATATGATAGTTCACATGGATAAGAATAAAACATTGGCGCTTATGGGTAGGCACTATTTTTAGCTTGGAAGAATAGTTGAAGTTTCAAAATTTGTGAAGGAGTGTTTGACATATTAGAAATTTAGAGGTAAAAGAGTGGATGGACATTACATGCCTTTGCCAATTCCCAAGGGTTAATGGAAAAGTGTGTCAATAGATTCTGTGAGTGAAATTCCAAAGACTGAAAATGAGAACAATGCTATTTTTATTATAGTGGATAGGTTCTTCAAGATGACACACTTCATTTTATGCAAAAAGATAAGTGATGCCTTTCATGTTGCAAATTTATTTTTCTAGCATGTTATGAAGTTGCATGGGATTCCTTTGAATATTGTCAGTGAAAGAGACTTCAAGTTCACTAGTTATTTTTGGAGGTTCCTTTAGCAAATTTTAGGGACAAATTTGAAATTTTGTAGTACATATCATCCACAATCTAATGGTTAAATTGAAGTGGTGAATAAGTTCTTGCTAAATATTTTGAGGTGTTTGTGTGATGGATAGCCCAATAGGTGGGCAAATTTGCTATGTCATGATGAATTTTCTTATAAGAATGATTTTTATGTTGTTCTTGAAAAGAGCACATTTAAGGTAAACTATGACTTTTATCCAAAGATGGTGCACAATGTGTAGAGCTTTGAGGGAGAAGCTTAACTTAGTGCTAATTTTGTGCAAAAGATGAGGGATCTTCCTATACCAATGAAGGTAAATCTAGAGAAGAAAACTAAAGAGAGAGTCCTTAAGAGGAATAAGAGCAAGTGGAAGCTTAATTTTACTAATGGTGATCTAGTTTGGATGTACTTGAAAAATAAGAGGTTGAGAGGTGTCAACTTCTTCAAGTTGAAAATCAAGAACATGGGTTCTTTGAATAAAGGCTAAAATTAATGATCATTCGTTTAAGATTGATTTACCAAATGATATTGATGTGTCTTTTGTGTTTAACATTGTAGATCTTGTGCACTACCATGGACTGATTATGATGAAACCATACAAGGTAGTATTAATAAATTGAAGAGGGATATTAATAAGTCAAAGCCTTCGATGGAAAGGAAGGCAATGATACTTAAGAAGAGGAAAGCTTCCAATACTTAAGAAGTAAAGAGGCATGAGTACTTGATCCATTGGAAGGATCAATTTATTGATGATGTGACCAACTTGTTAAGTGAGGGATTGCTTCTACCCCTACTCCCTTGTTCACACAAGTTCCCTTGTTGAAGGGTCACAAAGCTGGTATAGGGACACCTCTTTTGATCCCCTTTTTTATTTCCTATAAATGATTTTTATAGGTTTTGGGCACTATAAAGACATCTTGGAGGTCAAAGACACATCTTGGTTAATAACAAGGATGAGATAAGAAATGTCCCACATGTCTAGAAGATGTTTTTGCTGAGAGCTAGCTTTTGATAGGAGATGTCTTGCATGTCAAGGAGATGTCTTGGATGAAGAGGAGACATCTTAGCCTTTTCAAAGATGTCTCAAGTGAGATATCTCATATTTAAGAAGACATCTTAGGAAAGATGTTCCAACCCTAGATGAGACATCTCACTCCTGTAGGAGACATCTCATACACCCAAGAGAAGTCTTAAATGTTGCAGTTGACAATAAGACATCTTCCAAAATCTTGAGATAACCAATACAACCAAGAAAACTTTTGAATTGGTAATTCCAAGTTAGGAAATAACTCAGAAAATATAAAAATATATGGAAATATTCAAGTTGAGCTTGAGGAAAGGTTGATAGGTTTCTTATCTTTGGTTTTCAATAAATATTACTATTGTTTCATGTTTTGGTCATGATATGATGAGAGTAGAGATTGAGAGCATGAGAGCATGTGTAAGAGTGCATGAGTGTGTATACAATCCTTGGATCAATTATGTGGCTTTGGCCTTGGTGTCTCTTGTGTGCACTATGTGTTTGAATCTTGTGTTTATGAAAGAGGTCTAATTCAATTGTGTCTTGCATTGAGAACAATCATTGTGTGATTGTAGAGCCTCACAGTTGGTAATATCATTGAGTATTTTCAAGTGGATTGTGTTGTCATGGGTGGTGAAACCATTGAGTGTAATCTTCTTTACATTAATTGAAAATATCTAGTTTTAAGTGTAATTTTCTAGCATATTGAATGATCCTTCATAATATCTATATTTAGTGGGAATTAAAGGCTAAACAAATAGAGTGAACCTACTTCATAATTAGATTTTTTGTAAGCCTCAGAATTGGATCCTAAATCTTTGGAATTTCATTTTGAAAATCCTCATTCATTTTTTTCAATTATTCTAAAGTGATTTTACCTTTTAGAATATCTAACATGTTATGTATCTAGTGTAGGAACACTTCTTTTGATTTCCTTGTGTTCTTCCTACAAGTTATTTTTGTAGGTTTCATGCTTAGAGAAGACCTAAACAAGTGTGTCATGTTTTTGTGTGTCTTCTTGGGTTTATTTTTTATGATGAAGATTCTTGGATGTATTGGCATGTTCGAAGGTGTTTTTGGGTCATTTTGATGAGTTTAGGAGATTCAAGGATCTATGGGGACTTGTTGAAAGGCATTCAAAGGCTCCTAACATCAAAACAAGCATTTTTATTTTTGGCACCTACAAGATAGACGTCTACCCAAAAAGATAGATGTCTCACCATAGACATCTAACTTGAAGTATAGATGTCTATGGGCTAGACTAGATGTCTACCAAAAACAATAGATGTTTCACTTGAGAGTAGATCTTTTTCACAGTTGATGAGTTGTGATATCACGTACGCAATATTTCATCCGCCACACGATATCGCATCCTGCCTCATCTTTTATAAATAAAAGGTGGTTCCCTTGGTTCCACAGAGTTAGACTTAGACCCTTAGCCAAATTCTTACAGTTTTGTTATTCCAAAGTTAGAATTATTTCTGTGTGCCTGTAGTAGGAGTCATAGAGTGAACAGATATTTATTTGAACAATTTGTACCTGACCACAATATTGTGTACGACAATAAAGATGAACTTTATGATAAACCTTGCAACATACAGATTAAGCTAATTAGTACTTAATTATTGTTTAATGCTTTCCTAGTTAATTGATATCTTTCTCAACCTTCAACCCTCTTAGTTAAATACACTCAATACGACTGCTTCGAGCATGCATATAGCACTTGGTAACCCAGTAACGATTAGCGTTTGGTAATCCCAGCAGCATTGCACTGGTTCAGGATGTGTATGGTAAGTGGGAACGAATACTGGTGTTAGGAACATTAAAAAATAGTTAATGTAAGTTAGCCACTTAGTTCTCTGTCCCTCTCCTTTATTAGCAGAATACATAAAAAATATAAAATCTATAAAAATCATATACCTCAAGCTTACTTAACCATACAATCATGACAATACAAGTAAGTTTGGGAAGACAACGATTGATTAACCCTGAGTGTTCCATTAAGGTGTGTAAGCACTTAATCCTTGAAGTTTGACCGAATCGTGTGTGAAACGCTCGTATTCGTATGTTTGAGTGTAGGGGTACCTTGCCACTCATCATTAGGCACTACATAGAACATAGGAACTCATTCATATTGTTGGAACATTAGAACGAACCTTTAGGATTAATCGAAGGAAGACAAGACAACGGTACATTGCACACCGAACAAGACAAAATGTCTTCTTCTTTGCATAAGAGCACTTCACCGCCTAGGACTAACACAAGAGGAAGTTGGTGGCATAATAAACATAACCAAGATCTGCCAGCTCCTCAAAAATTTTGTATGGTATATACTTATCCCGATGAGTATGTACCCGATTTCACCTTTATTCTCCACCAAGATGAACAACTATATTGGAGACACTTGGAGGGTAACATAGTGTTGCCTCTAGACTGATCAACCCCCAACATGCTCCTTTGTGCTCTCACACAAATAAGCATGTTGCTTTTATATGCAGAATACATTGCATGCAATCATGACACAAGGGACTATCATCCCACAGAAGCACAACATCAAAGGGACTTGCGACATGAGAGATACCATGCATCCTTGAAGGGTAAATGGCCCCATTACGCTCTGCATGTTTGAGCAAAATTGAGGATGGTGAACCTAATTCAACAAGTTCCCCATGAAATGATGTTCCTCCTCCTGACAATGATCAAGAGGTAGTGTATCAGAACCTCCACTCCACTATTCACAACCCTAGTTCTGATACCCATGAACACGAAGTGTTCAACAAAGGAACACAAACACACGATAAGGGTGGACTTTCTGATCGTGATCACGATTGAGGCCGAGACCATCAAAGAGAAGGTAGAAAACACCATCATGGCAATGGTTCTCCTTCTTCTTCACCTTCATCATCACCTTCACCCTCTCCTTCAATGTCTGGATGTAGTCATAGGAAAATCAATCATGAGAATAAGGGAAAACAAAGTGAAAAACATTGACGAGACAATTAAGAACAAGGACAAGGGCACTCTAAGGAATCAAGGCATAGAAGAAGGAAGAGTAGGGAACCATGTAGACACCATAGATGCTATGAATAGGTTGATCATGAAGAACCCCTACTCGCAACTAGAAGCATGCTAGATATAACAAAGGCCATAAGAGTTCCAACAAGGCACCAAAAGGATAGTAGGATCAAGAGGCTAGACATGAACAACATCCCACAATTTGAAGGGGGATACAACGTTGATCCTCAAAATCATTTACAAGCATTCCACGATGCATGTGCCTTGCAGAACCTAGAAAACCAATGACAAAAACTAAAGTTGTTCCCAAGGACACTAGTGAAAGAAGTTGAATGCTGGTACTAGTCCTTAGAACTGGAATCCATTCGGAGGTGGAGTACAATGTTAGAACTATTCAATGATAAGTACCAGATGTACTCCCAAGTGTCTAACCTATGAAAGCAAATCCAAGGATGGAAGAAAGAAAATCATGAACCCTTGGATGCTACCATGGGCCGCTATTACGCACTGTTACATCGTTGCCCTGGCCATGGTTATTCGCAGCGGGATCAACTACGCCATCTCATGGATGGACTTAGGCATGAAACAAGAAGAACCCTTGGGACATATACCCAAGGAAGGTTATCAGAGCTTAGGTCTCATCAAATTCATATATTGCTAGAGTAAGTAGCCAAAGAAGAAGGTGAGCTATGAAAGAGAGAAAGTGCAAAAGAATATAACCAAGATCCTTCCCTTCGAAAAAGGGGAGTGAGATTTTGTGAGGAGGAAGAAGAGTCACCACTTGAAGAGATGGTGAATAAGAAAACTTTGCCTCTCCAAAAGTTAACAACAAAAGTATCAACAAAGGTAAACCAAATGTGGGACTCCTTGGATAGTAGATTTCAAACTGTTCTTAAAATTGTAGAGTCTAGGGAGTGAGGTAGTGATCGAGACAAAAAGAAAAAGAAAGAAGTGGAGAATGTGCATAACAAGGGTAAGGGGAAAATGGCCATCATAGAAGAGGTTGTCGATTAAGACACAAAAAATTATGGGGGATGCGAGATATGCCAATATGACCATCCTAAGGAATGTTGCCCAATGATCTCACATCTACAAGAGTCTGGGATGCATGCACTCAACCCACGACTAAATAAACCGAAAATGCCCCAATGGTTACCTTATCCCCAAGGTAACCCAAGGTAGTTCCACCAACCTTCAACATATTATCTAGCTGGAACTCCACCACAACCTGTTGAACAACATCAACAGTGGTAATACCCATAGTCATGGGGGATGCCACCGCCAAGGCAACAATACCCCTACCGGCAACCTGACCCATATGGATACTACGTGCAGCATCCAATCTCTCCACGTAACTCTGTTAGCCATGTTACACCACAACATCACTACCAAGCTTGTGAGTATTATAGAACTCCTTATCCTAGGAAAGATAACCCATAAACATACCATCCTTCAAATCCATCTGCAACTCTCACACCAATAACTCCATTACCACCCACTCCAACAATGCAAGGGAAACTTCCTACTCAACCGCAATAATGCAATGCCACAAGGGCTGTAAATCCTCAACCTACTATTGGTTCTAACAACTGTATGAAGAAAAGACCTTTCTTCAAAGCCAACAGTCCAACCAAGCCCTTACAACCACAAGCGGTTGAACCTCTAAACGCCTCCCCATCAAATAAGGCTTCAGAGCTCCCTTCGAACCAAACACCGAGCTCAACGCATATGGTTATGTTAACACATGTCGTAACTAACTGGATCAAGGTTGGCCACCTTCCCAGGAAATTATCTAACCCTGGAAGCCCTCTAATCTATCTCCAAATCACTAGGAATGAGCCATGCAAAGCTCTTCTGAATTCAAGTTCCGAAGTCAACTTAATATCACAAGAAATGTACAAAGCCTGGAACCTGCCTTCATTAAGGAAGAGCAATATTCACCTAGAGTTGGCTGACCAGTCCATCATTGTTCAGTTGGGACTGGTGGAGGACATCGTCACCATTGTGTGTGGGTGGTCATACCTAGCTAATTTCCTAGTGATACAAGTGAATAATGGTAAAGGGGACTTCCTAATAATAATGGGAATGGCATGGCTAAGTACTATAGATGCATGCCAAGCAATCCATGATCCTTCCCTAGAAATATCTAAGGAGAACACTTTTGGAAGGATCAAGAAGAAGAAGGTTTCATGCATCACATACAGTGATATAGAGTGCAATTATGTACAGAGATCATGGGTTGTGCAAAGTTAAGCATTACCTGCATGCAACTGGTGTGCACGAGACATTAATATACAAAAGTGCCTATATGCAATAGCCACATGATAAGAAGACACCTAGTGGCTGATAGTTGATCAAGAGAGCAACTCACTAACGTGCATGGAACTAACTGAGGGGATAACTTGCGCTTACATCGAAAGCATAGATGCACTAGAGCAAGTCTGCTGCCAACTTCCAAGCCTTAACCTTGAAAACATCAACTGGGGGAAGCTAGAAATTACTAAAAAAATCAAACAAGAGCTCTGATAAGAGATTGTTAGTCAATGTGCAATAGACCAAACCCTTCCATGAATTTAGAACGGTCAATGCATACAATACCTCTAAGAAGGGACGACCTTGCTCACTATTTTGAATCTCCTCCTTCCAACTCAGTCATGGGGGAAATGGCCACCTCTACTAACTATTTGAGGCCCTCAGTTCCTTTTTAAGTTTTTGTTTTACACATTTTTGTTTTACAAATTTCTTTAACTTTTCTTGTTTTTGTTTTGCAACATCGTTAATACTTTTTCATTTTTTTGTGTGATTTTTTGTTTTGTTCATTTTTTTTTTTTGTTCTTATTTTGTCTTTGTTTGTTGTTTTTGTTTTGTTAGATTCATCACCTAATAAGTGCTCCTGATGGTGGTATGAACTATATTCTATTGATTGCTAATGTTTGGTTTTTACCTTTGAGTTATAATGTTGACACTAAGCTATGGTTCTTTTCATATAATAGGCAATGAGTCCACATCATCCATGCATCCATGAATTTCTATGGTCTCTCTTGGCTTGGAACTATACAATCCCTTTCTTTAATAATAAAACTATTAACAAATTGGTGATTGGGCATTTCTCAAACTAAGGAAGGACTCAAGGACTAAAAAGGGTGTGACTTCAAGGGGATTTGTTGCATTTGTGCTGGCTATTCTCTTGGGTGCTTGGATGTTTTCTTCTTGAGTTTTCCTTACCATTCCAACGTTGCTCCATTATTGGGAAGCTGAGCCAATAAAAATAAGTCTTTGCATGGTGTGGTTCTCACGTAAAAAAAATAGAAAAAATGAGAATTCAAAGCACACCCCTTAGAAAAAATAATTATTTTGGCTACAAGCACTAGTTATGAAACTAAACAAACATGTTCCCTCTAACTAAGGCCCTCTCTCACTTCCTACTTTTCCCTTTCTCGTTTTCTCATAATGGTGGTGACTCTTTGGCAGAAGCATTCTTGTTACTTCAAGTGGATGGATTGGCCAAGTGTATTAATGTGAATTCACTAGATGTGGATTGTTTGAGGCTGTATTTGGAATGAGATCTACTTAGTCACACTAACCATACATACACAAGAGCTATACACCACCTTGTTCTTGGGACTCCATTCCATTCTCTTCTCCTCATCATTCTTTCTCGATTTTCCACCTCATTGTTGGTTGTATCAGTAGTCTATATTTTGGTTGATGCATTGTTTTCTTTTTGGTGAATTCTTGTGGTTAAGACTATAACTCTTGGTTCCAAATGACATTTCCAAAGCCTACGAACTCTTTGAATGTGGGATTGTTAGGCCATCAAGGGCATGAGCCTGCTTTGGGAAGGACCCACTGGCATTCCTATTTGGTGCATCAGTTAACTTCTTTCCCTTAAACATTTCCATAATCAACATTTTTTTTGTTCATTCCCATCTCTAACATCCATTTTATTGGCATTTCCATTGTTACTTTTTCTCCATCTTTCTTATTCCTTATCTTTTTCCATTCTATCGCTACCAAAGGATCGCTCTTAGTCATGGGGGCCCTAGTCCAATTTTTTCAATTTTCTCCTAACCCCTACACCTTGGGTAGTCACCAGTGTTATATTTCTAGAATCCGTATTAACCATATCACAACTCAACCAATGGGCCTTACACCGAGGCAAGGTATCAATTGTATTGTGATTTACTTATCATTTCTCATATGTGACTATGTTGTGTGTGAAGATGGCAATCATACAGCAATGGACTGGATCTAGAGGAAACACTCAAGATGGACTAGTGCTAGAATAGTTGTGCAAGGAACAAGATCGATGGTGCGGTTATGGATGGACAACGGAAGGCACAATCTTAGCATCGGCAGAAACATGTCTTCTTCTCTCTCTCTCTCTCTTTGTTTTCTCTCAGCTGCCAAATAAGGCTGGATGTCACTTGTGTATAGTGTTCACTTTTGTAGTCATGAACACTAATATTGTCATGTGTTGTAATTATTGATCCGTTCACATGTCATCCCATTCACCATTAGTTGTCATTCAAGTCAATAATCCCATACCTTCCCAATATTTTGTAAGGAACTTGAGGACGAGTTTTCATTCAATCATGGGGGTATGATGAGCTACGATATCGCGTACGCAATATTGCATCCACCACATGATATCGCATATGCAATATCGTGTCCTGCCTCATCTTTTATAAATAAGAGGTGGTGCCCTTAGTTCCACAAAGTTAGACTTAGACCCTTAGCCAAATTCTTGCAGTTTTGTTATTCCAGAGTTAGAATTATTTCTTTGTGCCCACAGTAGGAGTCATAGAGTGAAAAAATCTTTATTCGAACAATCTGTACCTGAGCACAATATTGTGTACACAAATAAAGATGAACTTTATGATAAACCTTGCAGCATACAAATTAAGCTAATTAGTACTTATTTATTATTTAATGTTTTTCTAGTTAATTGATATCTTTCTCAACCTTCAACCCTCTTAGTTAAATACACTTAGTATGACTGCTTCAAGCATGTGTGTAGCGCTTGGTAACCCAGTAACGATTAGTGTTTGGTAATCCCAGTAGCATTGCACTGGTTCAGGATGTGTACGGTAAGTGGGAACAAATACTAGTGTTAGGAACATTTAAAAACTAGTTAATGTAAGTTAGCCACTTAGTTCTCTCTCCCTCTCCTTTATTAGCAGAATACATAAAAAATATAAAAGCTATAAAAATCATATACCTCAAGCTTGCTTAACCATACAACCGTGACAATACAAGTAAGTTTGGGAAGACAACGATTGATTAACCCTAAGTGTTCCATTAAGGTGCGTAAGCACTTAGTCCTTGGAGTTCAATTGGATTGTGCGTGAAATGCTCGTATTCATATGGTTGAGTGTAGGGGTACCTCACCACTCATCAACATTAGAAATCTAAGAAAAACCAAAGATGTTTAAGTCTGTGATGGAAAAATATCTAACATGACATTTCAATTGAGAAACATTTGAAAGACTCCAGATCCTTATGGGAAACATCTAGAAATATGAATAGAAAGCTTCCTAGGATTTTGGATCTCTATAATTATGTGTATATTCATCTATGAGAAAGGAGGGGAGGGTGTATGCAAGGAGAGATAGCTTGTATGCACTAGGAATGAAAAAAACCACTATTGACAATGGAGAGTTGGGCAAGAGAGATTGGGTAAGCACAGTGGGTAAGTACAATTGGTGATTGTAGCTCCAAGATTAGCTTGTGGTCTGTTGATCTATGTGTTCTATTCTCTTGCATCTAACTTGTGAGTTGAGATCTCAATCCCAAGTTGTGGAAGAGATTCTTATTGGTTGTGTCTTGCATTAAGAACAACCATTATGTGGTTGTAAAGCCTCATGCTTTGCAATATCAATTAATTATAATAGGTTGTGGATTCTTGTGGGTTTGTTAACCTTATTGTAATCTTCTAATAAACTAATTGAAGATAGCTAGTTTTTCTTATTTTCTAGAAAATAATTTAATCTTTGCATAATATCTAGATTAATTGCATTAAAAATGATTTAATTGTGGAGTAAACCTACTCTAGCATTATTGGTATCAAAGCCTAGTTTTATTATTGCTTGGATTTATGGTTGAGGATTTTTCAATTTCAGATGGTAGCTAAGAAGAAATAGGTATAAACTCTGAATTGCAACATGGAGAGCATGAAGTCAACCTTCTAGTTGATGGTTTCTCGATTGGATGAAATTAGGATGAAGATGGATAAACAAGTTAGTCCTCGCCATATCTAGACATGTGGAGATGAATAGCATGCACATATAGATGAAGAAGTCTCATAGCCAGGTGGAGATGGAGTAGATGAAGAGGAAGGTCAATCCAGGTATGGAGTATAAGAAACCACTAACCAAAGATTCTAATGGGAGGGAATCCAATTCCGCAAATAAGAATTCCAAGGGTTCTAGCCATGTTCAATCCTTGTTCAAGTATGCTTGACGATGAAGATGAGGCAAGGCTTGCTAGGTCATTTATAAATTCTTCAAGATTTCCATACCTAAAGTTGAAGACTTTCAACTATGTAGATGGCACTCATGCTTTTAAAATTTTTCTGAAGACACTTGACAAGAATTTTCAATTCAAAGAGGTACTAAAAACTTGAGGGTACTTATTGCTGAATCTAGATTATATGGGTTCTACTTGGTGGGAAAAGGAGTTTCAAAGTTATGAAAGATGCAATGGTCAACCTATTAGAGATTGGGATCTAATGAAATACATGTTAAAAAGGAACTTTGAATAGTCTTGTCAGAGAAAAGAAACCATTCTGAAGTTGAAACTCCTAAGGCAAGGTGACAAGGATGTCAAAGAACTCTACATCGATTTTTGTAATCTATTCTACCAAGCTAAGGTAAATTGGGAGAAGTATGAGTAAGCTTTAATCATTTTAGCAAGTCTCAAAATGATGTACTAGCAAGAGTTATCCTTTTATAAACCACAAACCCTTGTTAAGGCTTATGATTTTGCACTCAAATTTGAGAATAAAGTATGTGGATTTAGAAATAGAAGCAAACAAACTTCTAAAGGGAAGAAGAAAGGATTTAGATCTAAGAAGGGATCTAAATCCAAATTTGAAGATAAAGAGGGAAACCAAGATAAGAAGACTAAAGGAGGTGATGAGAAGGATAAAACCAAGAAGGACCTAAGTAAGGGAAGTAAGGGTTAAGGTAGCAACTCATCAAGAAATTCAGTGCTTCAAGTGTGGAGAACAAGGACATAAGTAATGGAAATGTCCACTTCACAAGGTAGCCAAGGAAAAAGATGTGCAAACCATGGAGGTGGAAAAGACATCAAGCCAAGCTCTTTAGAGAGGTAATCCTAATGCTCCAAAAATTGAGGATGGCTCAAAATTAAACTCTTGTACATTCATGGGGAATGTAAATAGAGGAGATCATCCTGATATGAAATTGTTATTTCAAATTAGGGCTAGTTATTTGCTTAGTGGAGAATGGATTCATGTTTTGATTGATGGGGGAGGCCAAGAAAATGTTATTTCTTCTATGGAAGTTTCTAGATTGGGTTTGGTAACTAATCCTCATCCAAGATCCTATAGGGTGCATTAGTTATCTAAATATTTCTCCCAAGAGGTGAGGGAACAATGTACTTTAAAATTTACAATTGGGAGTTTTCATAATGTTATGAGGTGTGATGTGCTTCCAATAGATTGTGTTGATGTAATTCTTAATAGACCTTGCAATTTTGACCATGGTGCTTGATGAATCATGGTTCAGGTGCTGACATCAAACCCCTAGTATCGAACCCCTAATATTGGGTACAAGATATCAGGACTGATGAGTCCCGATATCGAACCCCTGATATCGGACCCTCAATATCAGGTACATAATATCGTGGCTTGGCTAGCGATATCGGACACGCAATATCATGATTCCTATGTGAGCCTATAAATATACAATTAGGAACATGGGAAAGTCATAGGAAGTTAGTGTTAGAGTAGGATCTTTTTGTTAGTTTTTTCTCTCAACCCTTTTCTCGGTGCATGCCTGTAGTGTGATGATTGTAATTGTACAAAACCTTTATTCGAGTGTGACGTACTTGGACATGCACATGACTGGAAATAAAGGTCAAGATTACTTCATCATTGTAGCATTCACTTAATTCTAATTGTTATTTATTACTTTTGTAATTAATATTTCTCTACCCTCATCTCCTACCCCTATTAGTAAACGTGAAATGAGTACGACTTAATCATGAGCATTTAAGTGTGACTACTTGGTATCCCAGTAGTGTACCTAGGACATGCGCTTGGTAATCCCAATGGTAGTACACGAGGTCCAAGATGTGTACAGATGATTAAGAATGGATGCTCATCACACTTAGGCTAGCTTAGATTCTCTTCTCCCTTTCCCTCTTAGGTTAATCAAAGTTATTTTCCACTGCCTTTAAGAGTAGCACTAGCTTAGGACCACATCATACACCTCACTCTGGACTAAACCATATGTGACAAGGCAAATACTAGTCCAGGTGGGAAGATAGCAAACTATGATCAATGTGTAACTATCTAGATACCACAACTAGCTTGTCTACAGAGTTCAACTGAATCGTACGTGAACACTCGTATTCGTATGATTGAGTGTAAGGGTACCTCGCCACTCATCATTGGCACCGTTGTCAGGGATAGTGCTAGTTAACCAGATTAGTTATATCATACAAGATTTTTGTAATAGGGTATTAACAATATATCTTTCACGCAAAGAAATTAAATTCAGTTAATTCACACACAATTCACAATAATGTCTCTTTCACAAGATAGCGATAATGCAACATCTAGTGAGGAAATTCATTGGAGAACCAATGAAGGAGTTTGGAGTACTCAATCTTATGCAGGAGTTTCATATGTTCATAAACACCCCAACAATACTCAAGGACTTTTATCATCCAACTCAGACACCTCTAGTGAAGATGGGACATCCCCAAGAATGGATGACTATTCCTCAAGGGGTTGGCATAGAAATAAAAATTGAACCCATGGGCAAAGTTAGGAATGCTAACATGAACAAAGACAACATCATCCCAACTCATAAACTTATAACCTACTTAGTAACAATGAATCCCTATTGACCACTAAGTTCCTAATGCATATACAAGAGGTTGTTCAAATATCCCACAAGCATCGTAAGGAAAGTCATCTACCCAAACTTGATTTAAACAACTTTCCCAAGTCTTTAAGAGGCTATGATTTAGATCCGCAACATCATTTACAAGCCTTCCATGATGCCTATATATGGAAAAATATTGATAATGGATGGCAAAAACTTAAGCTCTTTCCCACAACACTCGTTGGCCAAGCAAAAGTATGGTATAGGTCTTTAAAACCAAAATCAATTTGACGTTGGCCAACAATGGTAGAACTCTTCAACGAAAGATATCAAACCTATGCTAAAGTGTCAGCGTTGAGGAGACAAATCCAAAAATGGAAACAAGCACAACATGAACCCTTGGACATGGCCTTTTAAAGATATTATGCACTATTAAACAACTTCCTAGGCCATGGGTTCTCTGAGGAGAGGCTAATGTACAATATCATAGATGGGCTTCATAATGAAACAAGGGAAACCTTAGGGATGTATGCCCCAGGTCAACTATATGAACTACAAACCCATCAATTCCAAGAGCTTATTAAGTGGCTAGCAAAAGAAGAAGGAGAAATGGCTAAATGAAAGAATGTTGAAACATCTCAATGGGACCAAAATCAGAACCTAACAAAGGTCCATAATCAAGAAGAGGAAAAAATAAACTCACCTCAAGGAGGTGGAACCATCTTTGCCAATATTACAATCACTAGATAAAATTGAGGCAAAGATCAATAAGATGATGGAGTGGATACATGAAAAATGTGGAGAATATGCCAATATTATTGGAGGTAGAGTCATGACGAACCAAGAAATAGGACAAAATACCACTAGACAATCAAAAAGAATGGTAAAAGAGAATAAGAACTTAACTACTAATCATACATATTAATCTAACATTTGCCTATATGATCACCCCAAAGGTCAATGCCCAATCTTGTCACATTTACATGAAAATTGGGGAAGAATGTTACATCCATAGTTCATACAAAAATACTGTGTTCAATCATAGTGGTAAAAATCCCAGTCATGGGGGAAGCCACCCCCAAACTAGTTACACCCTTCCTATCATTCGAACCCAAGTGCTTATCAAGTCTGACATCTTGTTTCCCCAATCAGGTCAACATCCTCTATCTCACCACATTATTATCATTCTCCTCAATACCATCAACCCATATCCTCACCAATAGGACCACCACCTTGGGTACCTTTCACTTCTCCTCAATTTCAACATTTTCATCCTTCACCTCCTTCTACATCGCCACCAATTGTACCTGAGGGATTTGCACCACAGCATCAACCCATGAACATTACTTATGCTTCTACTATCAATAGCAGTGGAAACCCTCCACAACATCAAAGTCATCCCTTCTTTAGACACGACTGTAGGAAGGGGTAGCATAGTTTCGAGACCATTGCATTTTCCAACTTAGCACAAGTCCAACATTGTGGTGCATCTTTTTCCTCAAACCCAACACTTCGTGTTACCTTATCAGGGCCATCGATCAAAACTCCAACAATGGAGCCTAATGAATATAGCCATGTAAGGAGACATACCAATCCTTACATACCATCTTACAGTCACAGGTGCCATAGTGTGTCAATTCCTTATCAATTAACCTCATCTTCTAACTTGCCTCACCATGTCAACTTTAATACAGTGTGTGCACCCCAATTTGGGTACATTCCAACCACAACATCAAAAGACACCCAGTGGTTTGGATATGACCACATCCCAATATTTTTGAAATGCATGGATCCAACCCTTCCATTTATTAATTCTCACTATGATCAAAAGTTTTGTTATGGGGGATATCCCCCATTCTAACAAACAGAATTAATAAATGTTTTTCATTTTCTTCAATTTTACAATTTTTTGTTTCCCAATTTTTCATCTTTCAATTTATTGTTTTATCTTTTTATCTTTTTATGAGTAATCTCATCTATGAATAAAGCACTCATGTGACTTGTTGGTTGAGGTGTTGTTCTTTTATATCAAGTCTAGAGTAACTAATTATTTGGATAGCAAGCCCACCACATCCACCCAACCATTCTATTAATAAGAGGTTCTACTCTAGGTACAATGATATTCTTGTTATCATGAAAACTTAAAAGTAATTTTGTGCTCATTGTACCCAGAGCGAAGAAGGATGGACCAAGAGGGAATGGCCAGGGTGTGACATCAAGGGGACTTGTGGATTCTCTTTGGTAACATCTGTAGGAGTTACCATGCAGCCTGGGTGTACTAAGATCCTTGTATATCTAACGAAACATGGGAGTAAGAGTAATAAAGGCACTCAATAAATAAAACCAATGTTATTCTAGGGGGTCCCACTAGAAAGACATGTACCCATGCCTAAAGGGAGGTGGCTTCTCTGGATTAAGCATTCAAAGAGAGAGAGAGAAAGAGAAAGAAAGAAGAGTGTGCCAAAGTGGCCACACAAAAAGCAAAAGAAACAATCAAGCTCAAAGTGCCGCAAAGCAATTCCAAATCACTCCTCCCTTGAACAAAATGCCAAGTGATCATAAGCCTTCTTGTTGTGGTACTCTTATGGTTGTCCATCATGGGATGAAATAATGCAATGTCACTAATCAGAGGAATGGACTTGGTCTTAATTTTGGAGTGATGGGTGAATGACACATTAATCATGTCCTACACTCAAGATTCATTGTGCCCTGGGTTAATTACCTCATGTCCCAATCTCTACAATCCCTTCTATGATTCATTCCATCTCGTT
Organism: Gnetum montanum; assembly: GCA_015680685.1. Classification (NCBI taxonomy): domain Eukaryota; kingdom Viridiplantae; phylum Streptophyta; class Gnetopsida; order Gnetales; family Gnetaceae; genus Gnetum; species Gnetum montanum. The sequence goes on along the minus strand of MNCI01023383.1, from coordinate 275,236 downwards.
GTTCAAGAATTTTTGACTTGTGTCTTGTGTGTCATAGAATTCATACCTCATTGCGGTGGTATCTAACATGTGTTTGTTTTGCTATATAAGTATAGATTGCATTTAATCCTTCTAGTACCTACAGACATTTTTAGGTGTGGTTACACAAGGGAATTATAGGTTGGAACCTGCTTTAGGGAGGATCCACTTGCATGACTTTTGTGATTTGTACTTGTTGCACACCACCACATCATTTTATACCCTCTGTTCACTTCATTGTCAAATCTATTCTTTCCTTTGTTATCATTTTATCAAACATTCCTCAAAACCATTACATGTCCTTTGATGTGTCACCTAAACAATCCAACCAAGTCTAACATTAAACTTTTAGGGCAACTTCCTTGAAAAACTTTCTAACTCTAAAATCACACTAAGAAAAGACTTCAAAAATTACTAAAGGCAATAAGTAAGGTATGAAATAATTGAACTTCTTTCAATAACCTTACCAAAAATTGATCTTTATGTGATTATAGATTGCCCCTAAAAGAGGACAACAAGGAAGACCTTCTCAAGGTGCAACTAAATGCCCATGGGGAGGCAAAAGCCAATGACCTCATGTAGAACATGTGGAGTAGGAGGCACAATCATTCAGCATCTATCAGGGAACTCTTTTCACTACACAATCTAGCCAAGCAAAAGGTGGAGAGGTCAGGGCCTAAGCCTATGAAGAGGAATGATGGCTATTTGCAGCATGGAATGTCAAGGCCAATCAAGTATTCCCACAGCTACCATGTCCATAGAAAGTGCCAACTCCATCAAACATTGGAACATCAACATAGACAGCTCATAATCCTTGGATAGAAGAGGAGAAACATTAGGTGCTTCTTCAATGTTATCAATCTCAGAAGCCTAGAGCGTAGGACAAAGGAAAGACACCCATGGAGGAGCGACCACCATCGGGAATCCCATGAGTTCCACAAGTTTTATCTTTTGTCTTTTGTGTCTGTGTCCAAAGTTTGTTTAGTCCCACATTGTGGCATGAATAAATTCCTAGTTCATCAATAATACCATACCTATCCACTGTGTAATTAAATGAACTTGTTCCTCACTTTCTTTGACTCAAGGACAAGTTGTTATTCAGTCGTAGGGGTATGATGAATCATGGTTTACTAGGTGCTCATATCGAACCCCTATTATCGAACCCCTGATATCGGCTATAAGATATCAAGTTTGATGAGTCCCAATATCAAACCCCCAATCTTGGACCCTCAATATTGGGTACGCGATATCGCAGCCTGGCTAGTGATATCAGATACGCGATATTGTGGTTCCTATGTAAGCCTATAAATACATAATTGGATGCACGAGAAAGTCATAGGAAGTTAGTGTTAGAGTAGGATCTTTTTGTCAGTTTTTCCTCTCAACCCTTTCCTCGGTGCATGCCCACAGTGTGATGATTGTAATTGTATGGAACCTTTATTTGAGTTTGGTGTACTTGGACACACACATGATCAACAATAAAGATCAAGATTACTTCATCATTGTAGCATTCACTTAATTCTAATTTTTATTTATTGCTTTCATAATTAATATTTCTCTACCCTCATCTCCTACCCCTATTAGTAAACGCAGAATGAGTATGACTTAATCACGAGCATTTAAGTGTGACTACTTGGTATCCCAATAGTGTACCTAGGACATGTGCTTAGTAGTCCCAAGATGTGTACAGATCATTAACGACGGATGCTCATCGCACTAAGGCTAGCTTAGATTCTCTTCTCCCTTTCCCTCTTAGGTTAATCAGAGTTATTTTTCGATGCTTCTAGGAGTAGCACTAGCTTAGGACCACATCATACACCTCACTCTAGACTAAACCATACATGACAAAGCAAATACTAGTCTAGGTGGGAAGACGGTGAACTATGATCAACGTGTAACTATCTAGATACCACAACTAGCCTATCTACAGAGTTCAACTGGATCATGCATGAATGCTTGTATTCGTATGGTTGAGTGTAGGGGTACCTTGCCACTCATCAGTGCTCAACTTGATGAAGCAAAAAATGTGTGAAGTGTTGTTAGACCTAATCAAATCCATGATTTGATTCGTACAATGGCTGAACAAGTGAGGCAGCAAAGGTCACTTAATGCTTTCTTAATCCTACTAGGAGAGAGTGAATATATTAAGAAACATGATGAAACCAGTTTTGGTTTTGTTGTTATGACAAAAATTACTACTAATCATGATGATGTACAAGTTGAACTTCCTACAAGTGTGCTAGGCTTGAAGAAATAATTTTCCAAGGTATTCAAGAAGGAAGATGAAAGGTTTGGTGAAGTAGAGATCAATTAGAAAATGAGTTCCTAAGCATCTCTTATTGAGAAATGAAGTACTCAATACTCAAAATTTTCCGAGGAGGAAACTAAGGGCTTCATTAAAAGACCAAGAAATCTTCACCATCCAAGATGCTGTATGCGGCTAATCAAGAAGAGTTCTTACCTCATAAGTTATGGAAGGTGAAAGATCAAGTTTAAATGAGTGACAAGGATAAAGGAACTTCTTTAAGAAAGATCAAGAACATCACTAGAGGGTATGATACTCAGTCTTTGTGCAATTGTTCTATACTTTGTGAGAAGGGAAAGAAGATTCATAACCAAGTCGAGGCTATCTCATGGAAGAGAGGGGAGTCTTCTAGCTAAGGAATGTGGAAAAATAATTGCTTGGGTGATGAATTTGATGTTCAAGCCATAGGGGAGGATTTACCTTTTAAGTTAGTACTTCTAGAGTGAGTCGTAGAAGCTATTGATGATTCCTTGAAAGAGAAGAAACCATTGAAATTGGAGACTCCTATATGGAATCTAGAAGATGTAATCTTTGATGAGATTGGACAACCACATGTTGAAGATTCAGTTGAATCAAAGACGGATAAGAGAAGCCATGAAAAGATAAGTAAGTCTAAGCTTAACCTTGTATATGGTAGTAATGTCTCTTATGTGGAGCCTAGTGTGTTGGATTCTAGTTTTTTATCTCAACTTGATAGTGGTTTATTTCATTGTGATGATGAGCATCATGATCATTTTTGTGATTGTGATGAAGTTTAGAGTTATGTTGTGCATGATGGAAGCAATGTAACTTTGGATGGCATTGTTGGTAAAAGCAACACTAATAATGGTAATTTTCATGGTGATTATGGCTATAGTAGTAGTCATTATGAGAAGATCCTTATTGATGCTAATTTGGATATTGATAGTGATGAAATTGATCATCTTAGCTATGAAAAAAATGGAGAACATGAAGGCAATCTACATTATGATTTTCATGGTGGAGGAAGGACGAGTAAGAGACTTCCCAACACCAAGAAGAAGAATTTTGAGTTTTTGTAAGATAAGGCTTTTCATGTTGTAATTGGAAAAAGACCATTTGAGGTGAATTATGGGTTTTTTTTTTCCAAAGATGGTGGACACTTTGAAGAGCTTTGATGGTGAAGCTCAACTTAGAGCTAATTTTGTACAAGAGATGAAGGATCTCCATGCACAAGTAAAATCAAATCTTGAGAAGAAATTTTAAGAGAGAGTCCTTAAGAGGAATGAGAACAAGTGAAAGCCTAATTTTGCTATTGGTGGCTTGGTTTGGATGCACTTGAAGAAGAAGCAATTGAGAGGTGTCAACTTCTCCAAATTGAAAGAAAAGAAGAAGGGGCCTTCAAAAATAAAGGCTAAAATTAATGAAAATGCTTTTGAGATTGATTTATCAAACAATGTTGGTATATCTTTTGTGTTTAATGTTTCAACTCTTGTGCACTATCATGGACTAGCTAATGAGGAGGCCATATAGGGTAGCATCAATGAGTTGAAGGGGGCTATTAATTAGTCCAAGCCTTTAATGAAGAGAAAGGCAATCGTACTTAAGAGGGAAGCTTCTAGTACTTGCGAAGTCAAGAGGCATGAATACTTGATCCATTGGGAGGATCAATCTACTGATGATGCTATATGAGTCCATGAGACCAAACTTACTAAGTGGGGGATCACTTCTACCCCTACTTTCTTGTTCACATGCATTCACTTTTTGAAGGGTGGGAGAGCTAGTGTAGGAACACCTCTTCTAATTCCCTTGTGCTTTTCCTACAAGTTGTTTTTGTAGGTTTCATGCTTGGAGAAGACCTAGATGAGTGTGTCTTGTTTTTGTATGCCTTATTGGGTTGATTTTTCATGATGAAAATTCTTGGATGTTTTAGCATATTTGGAGGTTTTTTAGCTCATTTTAAAGAGTTTATAAGATTCTAGGGTTTATGGGAATTTGTTGGGAAGCATCCGAAGGCTCCCAGCATCAAAACGGCATTTTAATTTTTGGCACCTACAAGATACATGTCTACCCAGAAAGATAGATGTCTAACCTAAAGTATAGATGTCTATGAGCCAAAGTAGACGTCTACTAAAAATAGTAGACATCTCACCTAAGAGAAGGACTTTCATAGTAGACATCTAAGAAAAAATAGAGATGTTTAAGTAGGCAAAGAAAAAAACTCTAATGTGGTGTTTTGATTGGGAAAAATCTAAAAGACTCTAGATCCATATGGGAAACATCTAGGAAGGTGAATAGAAAGCTTCCTAAGGTTTCGAATCTCTATAATTATGTATGTATTTATCCATGTGAAAGGAGGGGAGCTTGTATGCAAGGAGAGAGAGCTTGTATGTAGCAGGAGTGAAAGAGAACACTCTTGAGAGTGGAGAGTTGGGCACAAGAGATTGGGTGAGCACATTGGGTGAGTGTAATTGGTGATCGCAACTCCAAGGTAAACTTGTGATGTGTTGATCTATGTGTTCTATTCTCTTGTATCTCACTTGTGAGTTGAGATCTTAGTCTCAGGTTGTGGGAGAGCTTTCTATTGGTTGTGTTTTACATTGAGAACAACCATTGTGTGGTTGTAGAGCCTCATGCTCTGCAATATCAGTTGAGTGTGATAGGTTTTAGATGCCTATGGGTTTGTTAACCCTATTGTAATCTTCTAATAAATTAATTGAAAATAGCTAGTTTTTCTTATTTTCTAAAAAATAATTTTGTCTTTGCATAATATCTGGATTTAATGCGTTAAAGGTGATTTAATTATGGAGTGAACCTACTCTAGTATCTGTTTATAAAATGAAATGTAAAGGGCAATGATAGGATTCGATTATTTCTTCATCTACTTCAAAACATTTGATGATGCTAATATTGTATTGACTAGAAAGAAGAAATCAATACTGAAGCTGCCTTGTGATCCTACAAGAGTAAAGACATCTAATTTTGGATATCTGTTGATGTTATTTAGAATCAATAGATCTAGTTCTTGTTCCCATTTCAACACATGTTTTTCCATGTGACTAAATCATTTATCTTTAGAACACTAATTTCATTCTACACTTTTTTTCATATTCTAAAAAGCCTTAAGGATTTTAATGACTAAAAGTAGGTATTGAACAAATATATATATATTAAAAATAAAAATTCAAAGTACAAAAGTAGAGTATGGAACAAAGGAGAAACTTCAAATCAATAAAATGGAAATGCCTAATGGTCTTGGGAATGTCTTTTCAAGTTTTCATCCTTACAAATAATACTAACAAACCTCCCCTCTAGGGTAAGAAATTGAACATTCCATGAAAAGATTTAACATTGGGTGGAGCGGAGGAGGCCCCCACATTGTCAATAGAATCAACATTATCAAAATAAATTATCTTCATATGTTGACTAATAGTTGCAAACCAATTATTAGTAGTTAAAATATCTTAAACATATTGTCCATTCTAAAAATTTGACATGTAAGTATCAATAGATAGACTTCATTGACATTTTTTATTATGAAGAACTATTTTAGAAACTAATTGAATCAACATGTTTTTATGAGATCTTAAGAATATATATTTGTTTCTCCTTAGTCATTAAAGAATTTTTTTAAATTGATTTGACCAAAACCTTTCTCAAAGATACATTTTGTTGAACAATAGTAAAAGAAAAGGGTGGACTAATTGTTGAAACACTAGCAAAAGAAATCATTGCAAAATCTGTAACATCTATAGATAAAACCTTAGCAAGATCTACAACATTTGCAAAAGAAATGTTAGTAGTAGCTTGATGCTAATGCGCTCGCATAGCCTTTTTTTGCAACATAAAGAGACCTAAATCAAACATATGACCCTCTTGATGGTAATAGTAACATGACTTTCAATGATTGTAATAAACAACATTTTGCACATCATCAATTCCATTAGCATGTAGAAGAATTTTTCGATTAAGTGAATTATGATTCATATCAATCATATATCAAATTCTACAAAAACCACTAACTATAGCCAAGGTTTCAAAATGCTTGATTGGCCCAAATTGAGAGACAATATCCCTTTCAACTTTTTCAAAAATAAATGGAAGATTTGATAATTTAATAAAATAAGGAACCCTTCATGAGATGTTGGATTAAAAAATAGAGTTGACTTTCAACTAATTATTAATACATAATGATGATGGAAAACACCAATATTAAGAACCTTAGACACCATTGCTAAATCAACAAATTTTACCAACAAAAATGAGTTTAACAGATAATGTGCATGGACAACATCCAATCCTCAATCTTTCCAAACTAAATTTAAATAACTCAAAATATGCAAGGAATGAGGCAAATAACCTAAAATTTGCATAGAAACATATCTTGAAGAAATTTCCTAAGTAACAAATTCATATAAATCATCAAGTAACTAGTAGAATGATAAAGAAGTGGTGGATTCGCTTAAAGGATCACCAACTGAATCTAGTGGTATTGCATGTAATTCCAAATATATTTGCTAGAGAAATATTAGATCCACTAAAAAAACATTATATTTTTTGAAGAAATATCATATTCATAGAAAAAATATAAGATCCACTAAAGAATATTAGATCTACTGAAAAAACCTTAAATCCTCATGTATAATTGGAATATCATTATTTAATGACTAATAAGTATCTAATTAGAACTAATTCTAGCATTAAAGTCACTGTAAATGTAAATTTTTTCTCTTTCAGTAAAACTAGCAATATCCATACCAAAGATTAAAAGAAAAAATCCCATGATAAACCTTCTCATTCATAAAGAGGAGCTTCTCTATGTGCAAAGTAGTAAAAAACTGAAAATAAAAAAGATTTTTGTTGGTATATGTTTATCTAAACATGTTGACTATATTCATCTACCTTTTCTCTATGGACCTGCTTATGAAGAGAATTTCAAAACATTATAGCCAAGCCTCCAAAAGGTTTTCCACAATGTGCATTTCTTTTATAAGGATAAGATAAAACAAAAAAAATTGGAGTAGAAATTTTAGTTTCCCATGTCTTAGTAGTACTAGAAATATCAAATGTATTAGAGAAAGATATATTATAAAACATCTTCATTTTATCTACTACTAATCCATCATTATTTAAAAATTTATAATGAAGATATTTTAACTAGTTTGAATTATTCTTAAAGCTTTTCAATAGATCTGAAGTTTTTTAGTGGATCTAATGTTTTTTTCAATGGATCTAATGTTTCTCTAATGAATCTAATTTTAGTGGATTTGATATTTCTCTAGCAAATCTATTTGGAATTTTGTGCAATGCCACCAAATTTAGTGGGTGATCCTTCAAGTGAATCTACTACCTCTTTGTCATTGTACAAAATGCCTAATAATTTATTTGAATCTACTACTTAGGAAATTTTTGAAAGGTATGTTTTCATGTAGATTTTCGATTATTTACCTCATTCATCAAGTTTTTTGAGTCATTTAAATTTAGTTTGGAAAGATAGAGCTTTGGATGATGTTCATGCACATTATCTATCAAGATCATTTTTGTTGGTGAAATTTGTTGATTCGACAATGGTTTCTAAGGACCTTGATATTGGTGTTTTCAATCATCTTCATGCTTGATTAATTATTTAAAAGTGGACTTTCTCTTTTAATCTATCATCTTCTAAATTTCAAAGAGTTCCTTGTTTTATTGAATTGTCAATCTTCCATTGATTTTTGAAAAAGTTGAAAGGGATATTATCTCTTAATTTGGGCCAATCAAGCATTTTGAAACCCTAGCCACGATTAGTAGTTTTTGTAAAATTTGATATATGATTGAGATGGATCTTGATTTGCTTCAATGAGAAATTCTTCTACATGTTAACAAAATTAATTATGTGCAGAAGGTTGTTTATTATAATCTTCCAAAGTCATGTCACCATTGTCATTAAGAGGATCATATGTTTGATTTATACCCTTTTATACTACAAACAAAGGCTGTGGAAGCCAGTCAATACTAAGCTACTACAAACACTACTAATGTTTCTTCTATAAATGTTGTAGATCTTGCTAAAGTTTTTTCTATAGATGTTGTAGATCTTGCAATGGTTTCTTCTATTTTTGTTTTAAAAGTTAGCCTAGTTACTGTTGTTTAACAAAATATATATTTGAGGAAGGTTCTAGTTAAATCAATTTCAAAGAATTTTTTCATGACTAAGGGAAAACAAAAATTTGCTCTTGAGATCTCATAGAAACTTGTTGTTGATTTAGATGATTTCCAAATGAAACCTCATAATAAAAAACATCGAGGAACTCTATCTATTGATGATTATATGTCAAATCTTTAAAACAAACATCATATTCAAGATATTTTAACTTCTAATAGTTCATTTGTAGCTATTGGTTAAGATATGAAGATCATTTCTTTTGATAATGTTGATTCTATGGATAAGGCAAGGGTCTCCTCCCCCTTCATTTAATGTTAAATCTTTTCATAGAATGTTCAATTTCTTACCGCAAAGGGGATGTTTTTAAGTATTGGTTATAAAGATAAAAACCTGAAAAGACAACCAAAATCATTAGAACTTTTTTTTTTCTTTTTTGTTGATTTAGAGTGTTTCCTCTTTGCAATACTTCTTTGCTTTTGTACTCTAAATTTTTATTTTAACATAGATATATATTTCTAGGGTTCAACATGCACAGATACCCCTCTTCCCCTTCCAACAACATTCTCCCCCTAGCCCTCCTCTAGTGCACAATGAAGATATTTTAATCTTCCTTGGAAAGTTTTTTAAATATTTACTTTTGGTAATTACTCCATTACCTTTTGCATCTAAAAATGCTATAAAACCATATGCTCTTACTTCATTCACTTTCCTTCATTTGGCAAATCTTTTAGCAAGTTCCCTTTTGGTGAGATCCTCATTGATCTAAATTTTAGAACTCTTTAAGTGACCATGATGTTCCCAAACTTTGGATCTATCATATGTGTTATGAAATTTGACATGTCTAGGTTTACTATTCTTAAATATAAAAGAAATTGCATCCTTTATTTTAGGCAGTTCAATATGCATGATGTCATTCATCATTGTTGTCACTTCTTGAACTAGGTTTTCATTTTCATTTTCATATATCCCAACAAAACAAAGTGTACATGCTTTTATATTCATTTCTTTCTTTTCATTGAGAAGTCCACATATCACCAAATCCATGTGAGCTTCTTCATTGATTTTCTCAAGTTGCTTATTTGTAACAATTTTTACTTTCATGTAATTGTTTTCTTCAATGATTTCTTTTAGGTAATTATCATTTTGATTTACTTCATTTATAGTTTCCCAAGTATCGAACTTAGCTTTTAATGTAGTGATATTTTTACATATCTCCTCTACATCGATTGGGAAATCTTGAATTTTTTTCGTCATTTCCTTGTACATGTTGCATTCAATGCTTTACTTTTATATTCAAGCCTTAAATCATTTCAAGGTTTTGTCATCTAAATCCCATTTCAAAATATTATTATGATAACATGCCAAATCTTCATAATGGACAACATGTTTAAGATATTTTAACTACTAATAATTTGTTTGCAACTATTGGTCAAGATACGGAGATAATTTCTTTTGATAACGTTGATTCTATTGACAAGGTGGGAGCCTCCTCTCCTTGCACCTAATGTTAATCTTTTCATGAAATGTTCAATTTCATACCCTAGAAGGGAGGTTTTTCAAGATTTGTTGTAAAGATAAAAACCTGAAAATGCATAACCAAAATTGTTAGGCATTTCTTTTTTGTTGATTTGGAGTTTTCCCTCTTGAAGTACTCTATTTTTGAAGATATTTTGTCTTCTTTCTGAAGTTTTTGGAATATTTAGTTTTGTTAATTACTGCATTACCTCTTGCATCTAAAAATGCTACAAAACCTTCTACTCTTACTTCTTTCACTTTCCTCCATTTGATAGGTCTTTTTGCAAGTTCATTTTTGGTGAGATATTCATTGATCCAGATTTTATAACCTTTTAAGTGACTACAATTTTCTCACACTTTGGATCTATTAACTATGTTATGAAATTTGACAACATATCTAAGTTTATTATTCTTAGGCTTGAAACAAATTACATCCTTTATTTTAGGCTGCGCAACATGCATAATGTCATTGATCATTGCTATCACTTCTTGAACTAAGTTTTCATTTTCATTTTTATCTATCCCAACAAAACTGAGCATACATGCTTTATATTTATTTCTTTCTTTTCACCGAGAAGTCCACATATCACCAAATCTATGTGAGCTTCTTCACTAATTCTCTCAGGTTGCTTCTTTGTAATGATTTTTGCTTTCATGCAATATATTTCTCCAATGATTTCTTTTAGATGATTATCATTTTGATTTACTTCGTTCCTAGCTTCCCACAAATGAAACTTAGCTTTTAATGTAGTGATCTTATTACATCTCCTCCACATGCATTGACACATCTTTAATTTGTTTTCATCATTTCCTCATACATGCTGTATTCAATACTTAAATTTCATATTTGAAACTTGAATGATTTTAAGATTTTGTCATCCAGATCCCATTACAAAATACTGTTGTGTGCTACTTCTAAGATCTTGCTACTTAAGTTAATCCCTGCGTGCTTGCATTCGAGAGGACTTAAAAGTCAACCCAAGGTTCATTTCCATTTTTCGTGAGCAAAGCAAATGTTAAGGAAGCGTTCTTCCATAGGCAGGAAGAAAATTGGACCATGGCAAAGACTTGTTATTTCGTCGTTGGACCTGATTTAAAGTGGTTCGTTTTCTAAATGATACCATTGGTTAGTGAAGTTAACTCAATGTTACTGTAGTTTCAAGGTTGGCAATATGCACCCTTCTGCTCTCCTAAGAGAAACCGTTGAAAGTCTTCTTCCAACTGAGATTTGGCAAATTTATAGAAACCATAAAAAAATCCAGGCTCTCGAGCATAGTTCCACTTCCCAGAACAGTGAACATGCTGTGAAGTTTCGAATTTCAAGTTTGTGAAACACCAAACGATACCTTACTATGCTATGCCCCTGAGCACTGGTAAGCCTTCCAAAAAATGCAAGGTTTCGGATGCAGTGAGATCTGTTTCTGTACCCATATTCCAAATTCCAAGATTCCAACTGTTATAATCTACGTTCATAGGAACACAATTCACTGATCCAAGTATCCCAGGCTGCCAACGGCAAAGACATACGTCTGACCTCTTATCTCTATCCAACTGCATCCTGGCCTCATTTCTACAGCTGCGGCTTTCATCATGTTCATGGCTTCCTTTGTTTGCTTCCATTTGCCAAGGCCTGCATGAATCCAAGAGAACAGATAATTTTGTCCATTTTCAGGATCCAACTGCAGAATGTACTCTGCAACCTGGTTTGCCAACTCAGCATTGTTGTGATGCATGCAGGCCCCAAGAAGAGCATCCCATATGCTTGCAGTGGGCTGGAAATGCATGCCCTGAGCAAACCTATAAGCCTCCTTGAGGTGCCCTGTTCTGCCAAGAACATCAACAATGCAAGCATAATGTTGTGGGTCAGGAGAAACACCAAAGTCTGTAGCCATGCTATTAAAATACTCTAAAGCTTCATCTACCATGCCTGAGTGGTTGAAGGCAGAGAGCACAGCTACAAAAGTTGTGGAATCAGGAAGCACAGAAGCAGTTTTCATGGCATCAAATAGTGCAAGAGCTTCACTACCCAGACCATGGATGGCATACCCTGTAATCATGGCTGTCCACAGAGCTGTATCCTTTTCGTTGCTTCTACCAAATGCAGAGTATGCGTATTCCGGGCTCCCGCATTTTGAGTACATGTCCACAAGAGAGCTCAACACAAAACAATTTGATTCAAATCCATTTCTCATAACATAACCATGAATCTCCTTGCCTTTGGAAAGAAGTGTTAGCTGTGAGCATGCAGGAAGAATGCTTGATACTGTCACAGCATCGGCTCTGATGTTTCTGAGTTGCATTTTGCCAAAACTTGTGAGAGCCTCGTCTGGAAGGCCATTCTTGACAAACCCATAAATCATGGCAGTGTATGTAACAGAATCTCTGCTGCCCATTTTGTCAAATACCTTTTTGGCATTATGCAAGTTCCCACATTTAGCATACATGTCCACAAGACAGCTCTCTGTGATTTCCTCCATGAAGCCCTCCCGTAGTGCAAAGCTGTGCACCTGGCTTCCAAATTCTACACACTCAATCAACGAACATGCCTGGAAAATAGACAAGATGGTCACTAGATCAGGTTTCATCTCTGCCGCTATATTCATCTTCTTAAATAGCATTGCTGCTTCATGACAGTGCCTGTTCTGAACCAAACCTACAATCAGGGATCAAAAAGATAAAAGTTATTATTATAGACCATTCTTAGCTTTAACATTTCTGTAACATTTAAAATGCCTATTATAACAAGTATACAGTGCTTCATGTTTGATCTTTACCTGCAATCATAGCGTTCCAAGAACCCACGCTCCGAGAGTTCATCAACCCAAAAACCTTGCGAGCACATGCAACACAGCCACCTCTGGAATATGCAGAAATAAGGGAATTTGCCACCATGAGATGGCATTGAAACCCATTTCGTAGAATATACTGATGAATTGGGCCAATATTGCTTTGAAATCCATTGGCCGCCAAAACACCCAAAACAGTTACAGCATCAATCTCGATTCCCTCCCGGAACATTCTGCAAAACAAGCTTAATGCATAATCAGCACGATTACTCTTAACGTATCCGGTTATCATAGCATTCCAGGACACAGAATCTCTAACAGGCATTCCATCGAACACTTGGCGTGCCACCTGAACACACCCACATTTTGCATACAAAGTAATGACGCCATTCATCAGAGGAGCCATACAATCGAAGCCCCTCTTCACAATGCATTGATGCATAGCTCTGCCATTCCGAAGAAACCCAAGTGACGCACACGCAGACATCACAAGTGAATAGGTGAAATTATCAGGCACTGCCCCTGAATTTTTCATCTTGCAGAACAAATGCAAAGCTTCTTGTGGAGAGGCAGCCTCTCTGAGCAGCGAGTTCCATGAAAAAGGACATGAATCACGATTAATTTGAATCGCTGGTTGGAGAATTTCGCCATCGTCAAAACTGTGGTGGAGCTGTCGTTGCTTGGTTCTTGCGCAGTTACACAGATGCGGATGCAATTGGTGTTTGAGGTTAGCTTTCTGCCGGAGAACATGTTTGCAAATTGCTGAGATGTGAAGGTAGATCGGCATTACGGATTGGTAAATGCCATCTGGACAGCCAGTGATCTTTAGAAAGAATTGTAACATGGTTCAATTAGTACTTTATAAGTCAATAACAGAATTGAATCTAACATGGTTCAATGGTTCAATTAGTACTTTATAAGTCAATAACAGAATTGAATCTAACTGGGAGTTTTTTCTTACCACTAGTTCAACACCTCATTGTTACAATCAAATTTCATATCTAAATTGTAATCATCTTTTACGTTTTCATTTGAAGCATGCTGAGAGTAGGCCTTAAACCAATCGGCTGTCAGCCAAAGCAAATGATGAAAAAAGTTAAAGATTTACCATGGAAAGCATAATAATGAAGCATAAACTTACTCACGTTGTTAAATTTCATAATAAAGATGATTTGGTTAACATAGATGATTTGCCCTAAGTTTAGAAACATCACAATTACTTAAAACATGATAAAATTCAGATAACTAAGATTTCACCAAAAGGGAACCTCCAAAAAGATCTATATAATAGAGGAAAGTGAATGAAGTGAGAGTAGAATGTTTTGTCGCATTTTTGAATGGAAAAGGTAATGCAATAATTACCAAAACCAAATGTTAAAAAAAACTTTACAAAGAAAACATAATATGTTTTCATTGTAGATTTTTAAACATTGATGGATAAAGTGAAGGTGTTATATATTATATCTTTTTTTAATCATTTAAACATTTTTGGTATTTGCTAAGACAAGGGAAGACAAGTGAAGATTCTCCACACATTTTGTTCCAAATTTTTCTGTTTTATCTTTTCCTTATAGAAGATTTTTCTGTGAAAGAGCTTTTATAGGTTTGGTTGTTTTGATTTAAAATTCTCTTTATCAGCAAGTTCAAATTGAAAAGGTCAATGAATATAGTTAGTATATTTGGCTAAAAATATTACAGCAAAAATCTTTTTTATTATTAGATTTTTGCTACTTTGCCTTTACAGATGCTACTCTTTATGATTGAGAAGGTTTATCACAAAATTTTTCCTTCGTGTCCCTTGGCATGGATATTGCTAGTTTTGCTCAATGAGGGAAAATTATCTATGTGGTAACTTTAATAGTAGAATTTTTATTTTTATTTTATTAGATTCATAGTAGTCATTGGAATCATTAACACTTTTTAGAATATGAGAAAAGTGCAAAATGGAATTGATGCAAAAAAAAAATAAGCAATTTAAGCATAGGGAAAAATGTTTGTTAGAATGGGAACAAGGACTAGATTTGTTGTTTCTAAATAGTATCAATAAATATCCAAAATTAGATTGCTTAACTTTTGTAGAACCACAAGAAAACTTTAGTATTGATTTTTCTTCTTTCTAAACTAGAGAATGCTAGTAGCATCAAATGTTTTGAAGTAGGTAAAAAAAAAATAACTGAATCTTCTCATTGTTATCTATACTTCATGTTATTAACAAATACATAGTAAATTAGATATTCCAAGAGGCAAAAGAACTTCAAAATATTTGCAAAAATGAAGAAAGATTGTGAAAATCAAATTTAGAAGATATTTGCAAGTCTTATAAAAGCTCTAATTATAGCTTCCCTTAATATTTTTAAACATCAAAATATAAACAATTAACAATGGTTTGATGAAGAATGTAAGATAATTTGAATTTTATTGAAGACTTAGAAGTCACCACAGACTATTAATTTACATAAAAATCTAATTCGAATTAAGAAGAGGGAATTCACCAAATAGATATAGGCTAGTTTATTAGAAATTATAAAGAAATGTTCCAAATATTTTGGTATTTAATTCAAAGAAAGAGAAAAATAAACTATGCATTTTTTTCTTAAAGATATTAAAAAAATTTATCAAGCTTTGTTTCATAACAATGACAGAATAGAAGAGTTTCATGATAATGGTAATACATTGTTGATTTTATTTGACATAATCATCATCATCATCATCTTAGCCTTGTCCCAATGAGTTTGGTTTTTTTTTTTTT
>MNCI01023383.1:245133-259711 GCA_015680685.1 Gnetum montanum | reverse complement strand
TTTTTAGCCATTTGCCTTTATGAAGAGCTAGATCTTTGTTTATTTGCAATTTCTTCAAATCATTTTTGATTATTTTTCCCATATCTTCTTTGGTCTTCCTTTTAGTGGCTTTCTTAAAATAGTAATGTAGCGATCTTTATTTATAAGCTTATTATCTAATCTTCTTTGCAAATGTCCAAACCATCTAAGCCACTATTTTTGTAGTTTATCTAAAAAAGAAGCAACTTCAATTCTTCTTTTAATGTTTGTATTATGTAGTTTATCTCTTCTAGTAACATTCAACATCCATTGAAGCATTCACATTTTTGCCACATTGATTTATTGTTTGTGTCTTTTTTGTACTGTCCAACATTCAACACCATCTATGATATGGTGGAGCTAATTTCTTTGGGAGTATCCATGGCCTAAGCATCGGTGTAGAAGAGAATAGTACCTGCCCAGGGTTGCATCCAAGGACTCATGATTACCTTGTTTTCATCCTTGGATCTATCTCCACAAGTTGGACACTCTGGAGTACGTTTGGTATTTTTCATTAAAGAGTTCCAACATAGTACTCCATCAGCAAATGGATTTTGGTGCTAAGGACCAGTACCAACTTTTAGCTTCCTTGATGAGTATTCTTAGAAACAACTTTAGCTTCTACCATTCGTTCTCTATGTTTTGTAAGGCATTGACATCATGAAAGTCTTAAAGATGATTTTGCATATCTGAATTGTATCCTCCTTCGAACCTAGGAATATCATTCATATCCAACCTCTTGATTTGGCGATGTTTCAAGTGCCTTGTAGGTATCCACACAACCTCTAAAATGTTCAACATATTTTGAGTAGCCAGCAGAGGTTCATCGTAGTCATGTCGATCACAATGGCCCCTATCATGGCCATGATGTCTATGATGAGTCCTACTATGCCTTCTTTTGCAATAATGCTCCTTCCCTTGTGGTTGTTCTTGCTCCTATTCTTAATCATCCCGACAAGACCTGCATTCATTCCTATTTTGTCGTTCATCGCCATCTTGATCCCAACTACCCCCTTTTCCCCCTATCATAGTTTAAGGATGAAGATAAAGAGGATGATGAAGGTGAAGAAGAAGAAGAACCAGCAAAACGATGCCTACTAGTTCTTCTCCTTCGATCCTTAGCCTGATTAGCTTGGCTTTCTTTTTCTTTCTCCTTGTACTTGTCATTATCTTTGCCCTTTGGTGTTTGGCTCAGATTTCTATTTCTTGAGGCCCTCTAGTCTTGAGAACTAATCTTTCCCTCACCCAAGTTGTTCAAAGTTGACTACAACCTTTAGTTAAGGGTCTCCTCATCATAGAAAGGAGAAGAATCTATGTATTGGAATTGGCCTAAAAACAAGTTCTCACCTTCCTTGTGTTGCTGCAAGAATAACTGGGTTGGGATCCTCTTGCCCTTAGAGGCCTCGTATCATACCTCCATCTGTCGATCCTTCTTGCACTAGGCATCAGTAAGATGATAATCTCAATAAGTATGGTCCTAGACCTCATACTTCGCATTAAGTGGAATGATGCCTAGACTGATGAGATTTTTCATTAGCATGACAAGAATAGATTGGTCAGGAGGCAACACAATGTTGCCTTCCATATTCCTCTAGCATAGTTGGTCGTCTGGATGCAAGATGAAGGTGAAATCCGAATTATAGGGATCTAGATGGGTGTAGACAACACAAAGTTGTTGGGGTGCTTTTGGGACCTCCTGTCTCTAATTGAATCTGCCTATAAATGGTGGAGATTCGTCCCTGTGAAAAGAAGCCATGTTAGCTCTTGCTATAAATAGTGTGCTTGTTGGTGTATTATTATTTCCTTAATGATTTATCGTTGATTGGTCCTTACAACGTCTTTGTATAACATCACAATCATTTCCTACTTAGCACACCTAGCTAAACTAAGTTCTTGGCAACAGTGCCAATGATGAGCAATGAGTATAACCTAAGTACAACCATACGAATCACAAGTGTGCACTAGCGTCCGATCGAATTCCATGGACTTAGTTCCTAAGTTCACCTATAGTTAAAGACTGTAAACCAGAGGGTCATGTGATCATTGTCTTCCTACCTCACACTTGTGTATGCTTAACGTATGGTTAAGTATGAGTTAAGGCATATGATTTTTATTTTTATTTTTATTTTTATATATATTTATCTTAAGTCCTATGTGGAAAGATGAATAATTGACGATTAACTTTTTTAACTACCTAACTATTCTAAAGGCTAGCTATCCTAACATAAGTACTCATTCCCACTTTCCATACACATCCTAAATTAGTACTAATGCGTGACGATTAAGTGATGTACCAAATGACCACTATTGGGATTACCAAGCATTGTACGTTATGCTCGAAGTGGTCGTACTTATGTGTCCATGCTTAATTACCTTAATTATTATAACATAGCATGTAAAATCTATTTAAGGTAAAGTGTTGATTAAGAAAAATTAAGCTAATCCAAGTACTACAATGAATGCTAGAAATCTTGACTTTATTATCATTCAAGCCAATGTATTCAGGTACATGGTGCTTGAATAAAGTTTCATACAATCACTTTCATTCACACTGTGGGCACTTAGAGAGAAAATATTCTAACTTTAAAAATAACAAACTACAAGAGCTTTGCTACATTATGGACTTTAAAGTGCCATAAATGTGGTTGGTGCATGCATTTATATAGCCTTGAATGTATCAGCATCAATGCATCTACGTCAGCAAGGCTAAGTCAACGAAATGCAATCAGGTACAATGGGAAAGCATTTATTCAGTTTGTGCATGGTCTTGAATCGGTTTGCAAGTTGTTTGATTGTTGCCTTCTTCCCACTTTTCCTTCATTTCTTGCATGCACATATAAGAATAAACAAATGAAAACATTTTTTTAAAAAAAAAAAAAAAAAAAACTCTCTTAGGAACCCACTAGGAAGAGCCAAAGATGATCTACTATGTAACCAATAAGGCACATGCTCTACTCAATATGCAAGTAAAATACCAAATTTTATCTAGTAAAATTTACATGTCTAACTTATAAAATGTTAAAATTCCAACCTTATTTACCACAAAAGTGGTAGATATGAAGCAACAACCTCACTTTTAATCTTTTTTCTCTTTCATTTATAAGACAAAAATTAAATGTACTTAATTACATGAATTACATTAGTTTTATAATTCCTTTTACCAAATTTAGATAGAATTCTTTGTTTCTAGTGTAATTGAACCTATGACCTATGATTCAGTGCTTGTGGTAATGGAAATAGAAATGATTTATTATATCCTCAAGAGACCTCATCAAGAAAGAAAAGAAAACTTTCAAAAGGTTTTGTTATGCTCTAGAAGAATCTTGAAAACATCATCAAGAACTTGCTCCAAGGTTGATGATTCTAACTTCAAAATTGTTGCAATTCTTTTATTTGAATGTCATATTTCAATCTTAATGAATTTTTTTGGTAAAAAAAAAAAAAGATACATCAAAAGAAATATGTTGCACACATGCGGAAAGCGAAAAGGAAGGAGTGGGAAGCTCGTTGGTCAACTCGTGAGGTGGACCTTAAGATGGTGGCAAATCTGGCTGAGAGGCAACAAGCAGAGTTACAAGCTTCAATTTGTAAAGCCCGGCTAAGTTAGGAGGAAACATAGAAGCAACTCATGATGGATGAGTTGCAAGATCAAATCCGCACTAAAGTGGAAAGGGAAGCGAGTCTAAGGACAAAGACTCAATAGGACTAGGAGGCGGAGCAAATTCGGATGGATTCAACACATGCAACTAGCTGGGGCAGTGATTAGGAGAAGCTGATGTAATGGTGGGAGGTGCATGTCTCATATGTTGATTGAGATCACTAAGGAAGGTTTGGACTAGGATCTTAGGACTAAGGTAGGGATGGTTGTGTTGCTGAGCTCTTGTGTGAGTGAAGTTGTGTTTGGGAAGGTTTGTGAACCTTGTTTTGGGGAAATTGGTACAGCGATGAGGTTTTTGGTGCTAGCACCTAAGGGTCCAACTAAGGTTGTCAAGAAGGTGCCTGCATGTTGAATGCGATCTAACAGGCATGCTAATCCTGTATGTACATATTTTATTATTTTAATTAAACTTGATCTTTTCTCATAAAAAAAAAATGCTCCACTATTACCTCTACACATAATGTAGATGCGTTGCTCTATTAAAAAAGTAATCCAGTGTCCAAAGCAAGACTAGTGTAATCCAATCTGATCCCATACAAGAAAATAAATATTAGATGATAGTAACAAAAAAATGATCAATAACTAATTTGCATATCACAAATGGATAGTGGGATCAAGGTCGTGTATCTAGAGCTAAAGAATAATCTTTTTGAGGTACAATCAATCCACTTAGAAAAACAAGATGTTTAGGTATACTAAAGCCAATGGTAAAAAAAAAAACAAGGTGTACATTAGACCCTCATTTTAAATATATAGTTTTTGAGGGCTCAAAAGGCTACATTAGAACCTCATTTTTAATATATAGCTTTTCATTGCTCAAAAGGCTACATTGATGATGACAAAACTAAAACTCATATCAGATTAATTTATCTCTACTAAATAAGCACGATAGACGGAAACATCATAAGCTTAAGTCTCGCTATTACGAAAAAGCTGCTAGACGTCAAATTTGGTTTAGTTTATCTCTCTAGTAACTATGTTGTACCAAGAAACACCTTGAGAGGGCAAAAGCTTAAGCCACGCGATCCTAATAATACAACCTTCGAGAAAAGGCTGCTCTAAGCTAATTACATCAAACATGTAAATCAAGATCGTTCAATGCCACTAATTCACAATCACTTCCATCCATGGTTTTACAATCACTATTCATTATCTAAAAGGATATACTATAATTGCACCCCCTTGAACAAGACCAAGCTTGCTCAGGTATTTTAATAAAAACATCTTTCATTTAAATACTAAATGTTTGGGCGTAAAAACACAACATTGCAACATGAGCAAAAACCAATGTGGCAAAAATATCATCAATGTAAGACAAATTTCGTCACATATGCTATAAAAAGACTTCATTTGGTGTTTATCACTTTTCATTATCTAAAAGAATATACCTTAATTGCAGTTCTTCACCACGCTTGCTCTGACATTTTAACAAAGGCTTTTTTAATTAAATACCAAATTAACATCTTCATGTTGCTTAACGTTGAGGTGTACACAATAGCATGGGCAGAAACGTGATCGAGGTAAGACAAATTTTACAATACAAATAGTATAAGAAGAAGACTTGGTATGGTGCTCATCACAGAAAATTATTGAAAAGGCATGTCAAATGATTTTTGCCATGAACACTAGATAATGAACTTTTTAAAACGGTTACCATATCCAGTTCCAACAAATCCACGGGAAAAACGTAATTAAAAAAAAAAGGTAAAGCAAATATAAAAATTTGCAAATATATCAAACTTTAGTGTTTCATACAGATGAATGACAAAAATAAACTGGTGTAACCAATCACCTGTTCAAGGAGATCATGCTATTTCACCAGAACCATTGAACTAAATCAGCATTTTAAAAAAATTGCTAAACCTACATTTAACCTATTGCCTTTTAAAGACACTGTTTGATCTTTTATTCGTAAGTTTGCAACTTAGTGGCAAGGCTTCAACTTGGTTTTTAACAAAGGTCGCAACCTTCGATGATAAAATAGTCTTTTAACAGTATAGATAGTTTCTTACCTTTCTCCTAGGCAACAAGAAAAACGTTTTCCATTTCAGCTTACACTAATTTAACACCTCATTTCCATTCAACGTTAAGCGTGCATCAAAACTAGTGATGAAATAAGCAAGGCCACCATGTATAATAACATATGAATGACCTTGCATTCAGGAGGATTGAAATCTTTTAAGTAAAAATTTATTCTAGAAGGGATTTGGAATACTAATCAAAACTGATAAACTAGCATATTACAAAGAATGCAACTATAATATATAACAGCAACCACAACCATCTGGTAGAAAAAATTTTGCAGGCATCTCACAGGTCAGTAAGGAAAGTTTCCATATCACAATCATAATTCCATGGCCATCAGTGTCTATCAATGAAATAGGAGATTATGTACATCCCTATTTCAATACAGAGAAGGCTCGTCACTCCCAAGGGTATAGTCAATGTTCAAGTTCTAGATTACACTTTGAGGTTATCTGTTTACTCCGGTCAAAAGAAGTGACAAACGTAAAATTACATTGGGATCTTCAGAAAGGAATCAGCCTCGTGCATCAAGAAGGCTTATTGTCCAGAAGTTTCTTAGGAAGCTTCTTATTCATTTCAAAAATGAATCTCATACCTCCAATCTGTATCAAAATATAACATCAATCACATTCTCCAAGTATGAAGAACATTCAAGGGAAAAACAAAAAAACAAATATCACAGCTGATATTGTCCGCTTAATTAACCAACCATGTTTCTACTTGAACCATTTTTATGGAAGAATTTTAAAGCTTGCCGTAATAGATATTTACAATATCACTCTTGTTAAAGAAAATGTTGCAAGTAGCAGATATTGCACATGTAAAAAAGCATGTTCAAACTCTGTTTTCTGTCATTCCCTCTTTACTGCCATATATTGTTTCTCTGATCAACTTCTTTTATATTCCATCCTCTAGAAGGGCAAAATGTCACCATACAATAAATTTGACTCTCCCCTAAACTAAACAAAGAATATGAAGGAAGCCCTTGGAAACAATCTAGCAGTGGGAAAAGAAAGCTTATATTGCTTTCCATAATCTCTGTGTATTCTAATGTTCTGCAACATCTTAGGTAGGAACTCAATGGCAAGAAGCCAGAAATCAATGGTTAAAAGATAAGAACCTGCTCTACATAAATTAAGAACTGATACCAACCCTAGACCACAGTAGCTTAATTTTGCCTTCATGAAAGACATCCTTAAAAATCTTCAATAGAAATATCTTACAATATTGATACGATTCAGATTCAACAATCAGATGTAGATTAAATGAATATTTCAAATCGATACTCCAAAGATTAATCCGCTGGTACATTAATAAATGCAAAATAACCAAAACCCGTATAACCACTGATACAATGTTAACCATTATA
Source organism: Gnetum montanum (assembly GCA_015680685.1). Classification (NCBI taxonomy): domain Eukaryota; kingdom Viridiplantae; phylum Streptophyta; class Gnetopsida; order Gnetales; family Gnetaceae; genus Gnetum; species Gnetum montanum. The sequence continues at coordinate 252,641 of MNCI01023383.1, read as the reverse complement.
TTAGCAATTATTGCTTGAAAATTTCTTTCCCTGTGAGATTTGAAGAGGTAAAAACAGATACCATAAATAAAATTGCCATCTGAACTCAGAATAGAATATGCTTTCCAACATATACACATCAAAAATAGCATCTTTGTTTTTGCTAAAAATGACTTCAAAACATTAAATTAATAGACAAACGGTAATTAACCCAATTTCAATAATAATTAGACACACATATGCTTTGTTCTTTTTCGGAAGTTTTCCTCTCATTTAAAAAGACAAACCTCTATCAAGCAGTTCGATGCAAGGTATGCACGTTGGCCATTTGTAATGCTATAGCTATTCACAAAAATTGCCTTCCTTCCATGGTTTTCAAGATAAAATACTCCATCTTCCTTGAGCTTTATAGTTGCCTATACATTTAAAAGCACAACAGCACAAGCAGATATCAGTTAAGCCTCTTTCAAAGATCTTCACAATTACAAATGTGTTTCCTTTACTGAAAAGAGTCGTCTTTCACAAAAAAGGTCTAGACTACATTCATGCAAGATAATACTTCACATTGAAGAAAAGCTAAATCAGCAGTGTGATTGAACCTGTCTACGAGACACTTTATTAGCAGGACCTTCCTTGCCCAAATCAATATCAACAGTATTTTCCTGTGTCTTCCTTCCAATAGATACCTGGAAATTGCAGAACATAGCAAGTGGGATCATGAAACACAGAATTGTAACACAAGCCTTAAAACTTTTTCCCATTAAAAGTGGAAAGAGAAGTATACATAACCACCCGACCCCACTGCAGAACATAGCAAGTGGGATCATGAAACACAGAATTGTAACACAAGCCTTAAAAATTTTTCCCATTAAAAGTGAAAAGAGAAGTAAACATAACCACCCGACCCCACCGCCGCCCATCTGAATTTGATAAATGTTAACATAATAACCAGGAAACATATAATTTCAGTACTGTTAACTCAAAGATTAAAACTCATATATCATGAGTGATATATAATATCACCCAATTGCAACACCTATGACGGATTCATGAGTGATATATCATCATAAAAGATACAATTTAATACAAATTAAAGAAAAAAAACACTAAACAAAATGGGAAATTGTGGCAGAGATATTCATGAGGCACTGCTAGATTTGTGATACCAGCTACTGACATCAAGATTTTAATTTTGTGAAATAGTCTAAAATCAAGAATACAAATAGCAACTTATGATAATTGCAATGAAGATATAACAGTTACTTTTTTTTCGAGAAAATGTCAGGATATATTAACTCAAAAAAAATATATGTACATGTCCAAAAAACCCCTCTCAGACATCAGAGAGAGAAACCTCAACCAGTCCCCAACCCCCAACACATCAACCCCCATCCCATGGCCTGAATCTGGCTGAAATCACCTCGCAAACACCCCTCAAAATTCTTTGTTTCGAAATGAACCACACAAACCACACCAAACCCCTCCCCCATGATCAAATCTCCAACTGCTCATCAAAAGGTACCCATAAAACAAACCCACAACCCTGCCTCGAAAATCACCACACTATCTCCATCACAGTCAGCTGTGAGTCTTCCTCGTTCAGGTTTGTCCATAGAATTCACGGCTACTCTTGCAACACAACAGCCACATCTTGTCTTTTCCTGTGCCATTCAATCAGTTGTTGCAGCTCCGTTCTTTGTCTCTCAACTAGATTCACCATTCGTTACAGGTCCACCTCTTGCTAAAGATTTGCCATCCGTTGAATATCCACCTCCCTCCCCTTCCACCTTGCCTCCCAAGCCGCCCTCTCCTTAGCTAATATCCACCCCCCTCCCCTTTCACCTTGCCTCCCAAGCCGCCCTCTCCTTAGCTCGGGCCTGGTCAGTAGCCATCCTACTAGCCTAGTCAACCAATTCCTTAAGCTCCTCAAGGTGAACAAACCCCTCCCGTTGCACGCTACTTGAGGGGCCTGCAGCCTCCACCCGCTCCAACTATTTACCCTCCTGCCTCTATTCTCTCGCATCGATCGTCTCTACCCCCCTACAATTCGTGCATGCCTTCTCTAATAAACCAGCCGTCTCTACCCCCCTACAATTCGTGCATGCCTTCTCTAATAAACCAGCCGTCTCTACCCCCCTACAATTCGTGCATGCCTTCTCTAATAAACCAGCCAGGGCCTAGGAACCTCCAGCGACCCCAAATGCCAAAGAGCCAAGATCACACTAGGATGCCAACCTGGCCATTTACTCCTTAAAGAATCTAAAAAGAACCACGACATGTTGACACGGATATCATGCTTCAAGCACCGCATGAATGCGAAATGGGCCCCCAACAGCTTGTGAGGGCAGCCCAACTAAAGAAAAAACCAATCAATCAAAATAGTTGTAGCCTACCACAATGAGGGCAGTGCCAACTTTGTCACATGCCCACTCGCCATCGTCGGGACCACACCCCAGAAGAATTCCCTATGTACGCTTGATTGTGGAGCACCAAAGCAATGATTTCCCCCTTCGCTAACATCCCAATCACCTCAGCCAACACCACCTCAATCACCAAAATTCTCTTCCCACAGAACCAAGTTTTGTCCCCCACCCAATTATCAAAAAAACACCTAATCCGCCAGCCCTAGCTACCCTTCTATGTGTTGTAGCATGTCCTCTCACCCAATTCTTTCGACCATCTCCCAAAACGCAGCATTCCCCTTAAATTCAGTTACCGCAGGCTTGTATTGTTGCACCTGCTCCATATTACATGCCGCTTTAGCCCACAAATTTAATCCTACCTTGGCAATGTATGCCAACAACGGTAGCCGTACCCCACAAAAAATTAAATTATTTTGGCTCTTCCACCCTGTCCACAACACAGCCAGCTCTTTGGAGTCTCCACCTGAACTTAAGAGGCGGCGTTAGCCCAGCAGTCCGCCAAACATCCTGCATAAACTGGCATTGATACACAAAATGATCCAATGTTTTAGTGTCAGCTGTGCAAAGTGAGCAAGTTGTATTAATATTCATCCCTTGTGCTCTTAATATTCCCCACAGCAACAATGCCTTATGAGCAATTAACCACGCAAAGGCCTTAATCTTTTCTTGAAGCCACCCTCTCCATATATCGGTCCAGCCAACAACTCGCGAATGAAAAACCTTGATCAACTCTTTAGGAGGTTTGCCCAAAAGATCTTTCACTTGCATCTCATGAACATGCTTGCAAATGTTCAGCCATAGCCGTGACCCCCATGTCCACTTCCCACCTTTTTTTTGCCTCATCAACCTTACCCACTGCACTTGCCCACTCAATCTATTCACCAAGCACTGCATGCCCAACTTAAGTTCGTCTCTGAAAGGTAACATCCCAATTTCCCTAGCATTTTTCAGTCTCGTTGTCATCTCCCAACACACCAAATGTAGCTTATCCCCACCCTTTCCCCTGGACCAGATGAACTGTCATATCATCTAGTCAATCTTTTGAATCACCCTCGCAGGCAAGATCACCATGGAAGCAATGAACCTTGCCACCACCATGAGGATGGAAGATGCCAACAGCATCTTCCCTTTTCTAGACAGAAACCTATTTGCCCAATGCTCAGTCTTAGCTCGCAACTTCTGAACCAACCCTGTCCACATTTTCTTACGATGCCATTCGAAAATCAGCATTCCTAAATAGGAATCCTACATGCGCCCTGGCAATATTCCCAGCATTTGTGAAACCCGCAGCCCACCCAAGCCTCCGTGTTAATCAAATGTATTGCTCACTTAACCTTATTGACTTCGAGACCAAGCTCCTTATCCATCCGCTCCAAAGCTCTCTTAAGCACCTTAACCTAGGGGACAGATGCCCTAGAAAAGAGAATCATGTCATTAGCATAATGCTCAGCGAGGCAGTGAACCCCAACCACCACCAATCCTTCCATACCCTCGACAATGCAATAGTGTTGCATCATGTCCATCACTAGGATGAACAGCAATGGTGACAGTGGATCCCCCTACCTCAACCCTCTTTCCAACACCTTAAATCCCCACAATCTTCCATCAATGTCAAAGGAATATCTCCCTGAGCTCTATAGATGAATATAGAGATTAACAAATTCAAGTGTGAAACCTTTACATATTGTAACCTCCTTCAAAGCTTCCCAGCTTACAGTGTTGTAGGCCTTGGTGATATCCACCTTGATGCACATGCCTAGGAACCTAATGCTCCGCAACAAATGCAAAATCTCCTAAAGCAAAATAACCTGGTCTCACAAGAAGCAGCCTTTAACAAACCCTACCTAGTTCACACCCACCAATTTCGCCATTAACGATGACATCTAGTAAACAATCATTTTGGTGAAAAGTCTCAAAAGGGTATTACAAACCCCGACAGGCCTAAAATGCTCCTGCGAGGTGGAAGTTGGCACCTTCAGAATAAGCACAATCCAAGAGCAGTTTAGCTCCCTACAAACCTGTTGCCATCACAAAATGTTGTTGAAAGTGTTATTCTCCCCCAAACAATCAATGAACTCCCGAAAAAATTTAATGGGCCATCCATCTAGCCCTGGCGCCTTGTTGGCCTTCATGGACTTCATTGTTGTTTCCAACTCCAGTCTGGAAAAGGACCGCATCAAATCCTGATTGTCAACTTCACCAAGAACCCACCACATAGGGATCAAAATTTGGTCCATCTCTCTACACCGCCAAATATTCTCCCAGTAATTTTGCACCACCTCAACCACCTGTGGCACTTGCTTGGCCCCTCCCCCCATCTCCCCGTCTAGCATAAGCTGTAGCTTTTTCTTCACTTTCCCCCGCCCTTTGGCCGAAGTGAAGAAAAAGCACATATTTCAATCTCCTTCTCTTAACTAGGTAACATGAGCCTACTATCGCCAATAACCCTCCTACTCCACGTCCAACTCTTGCAACTCATGCTCCTCTTCGGCCAAATCAGCACATATTCCTATTGCTTTTGTATCTCCCCAAGGCTGACTTGTAACTGAGCTCTGTAAGCTCTAAAACTGTATTCTCTGGCCCATATCCTTTGTTTTAGCATTTTCAGCCCATGTTTCAGGAAATCCCTCAGCTCTTGAGCAGCCGAGTATCCCTTCCATATCTCCTAAACGATCGACCTCAACCATGGCTTCCCCAGCCACGTGCGCTCAAAGCAACATGGCCTGGAATTCTGACTTTGACTATTGCAAATCTAACACAAGATTGAACAATGATCTAAAGCTTGTTATTCCTTTCCCATAGCCTGACTATCAAACTCTAGCAACAACCTTGTACTAATCCACACTTAGTCAATCTGAGACTAGGCCCAGTCATTTCCCCTTCTCCTGTTGCTCCATGTAAATTTACATCCCTCAATATCCACAGCCACTAGATCATGGTTCCGTATAAACTCAACACATTTTGATCCTCCAAGCAGGTCTGTGCTTTCTCATCCTATTTTCTCCGACGGGTACAGCCTTTGGCTAAAATTGCCAATAAGCATCCACCTTTCCTTATTGCGGACCACTTGCAGAACCCGCATCAGCTCCTGCAGCTACACTTCCCAATTCTATGCACCATAGACATTTGTCAACCGAATGTTCTCCTAGATGACGTAAATCGTCAGACTCCACCAAGAATCATCGACCAACACAATCTGAAATTGAGACAAAATAGCTAGGCCCCCCACCTAGCCCCTAAATGGGACCATCTATAGATTCCAGCCATCCCATTGTAGCAATATTGATTCGGCTACTTGCAACTTCGTCTCCTACAAACACACCACATCACATCCCTCCTTCCGAACAATGATTTTCAAGGTATTTTGTTTGTAGGGGTTACCCTGCCCCTGTAGTTCCATGAGAGAATCTTCATGAATGAACAGGTGACCGTTTGTGATATGCCTCCTTCAAGGTCTTTTGCAATCCCAAATCAATATCAAACTGTGTTAATCTCTTCCTCATCGTCAACGCATCCGGCCCTCTAGCCTTTGCCCCCGCTGGGAAAACCATGGTCGTCCCCATCAATGAATGACCCTCAAGCCTAGTGATCTCTTGCATCCGTGGACGAGTGGAGCCCTAACCCACCATAATCCATTCACCAACCGAAGGGAGCTCACAGCACTTTGAACCCAGTTCAGCCGCATGCTTCATCTTCGACATGCAAGGGGACTACTAGGCGGGATCTCCCCCCACTGTCCCATCCTATCCCCCCACCGCAGTCTCAAGCACAAGCTCTCCATTGGTAATCTTAAACCAACCACTATTTTCCTTTTGCATCAGGCCTTGTTTTCCCTATACCTTAGCTTTGGCCCTAGCCTTGCATTCTGCAACAAGATGCCCTATCTTTCCACACACGGAACAACCCTCCTTCGCAACAAACATGGGCCGAGGCCCTCCTAGGTTCTCGTATTCAATTCAGATCATGTCCTTACCAGAAGGAAGATCCAAGGACACTTCATTCACCAAATCTTTTGCCGACAACAGCCTCCAAACACAAAAGCATGCAAAACCCATGTGCTCCATCGAATGGGTAACCTTGTCAAGTGTGATTAAATCACCAAAGAAACCCGCTAGGGTTTCTTGGAAATCCAGCATCCACATTTCCCACAAGATGCATGTGGCCCAAATCCAAATGGGCGCCTTGGCAAACAAATCTTCATCTTTATGTGCCCTGACCACCATGGCATTAACAAAAGCCCACACACCTCATAAAACCATGGCCCTCAACCAAGACCCAATCTCAATCCTTCATCAAGCCAAAGACAAAAAGCAACAAATCATCTGACATACTGTGAACTCCCACATCCACAAGACCCCACTGCAATTGCGCCCACTTCTTTATCAGGTCCAGCCTAGGTCTCACTCCACTTGAGACAAACTTTCCACTGAGGCTCAATTCCATCGTTTTCACTCCCCCTACCAAGAGCCTGCTCACCTTCAAGCACATACCGCCCTCTTGCCGAGTACAAGCGTCAATGCCTCCCATTCCCAGCCCAAGACTTCAAAGTCCACAACTCCCAAACCACTCCCAAAGTTCCAGAACAAGTTATCGATGCAACTGGCTCCCACCGGCCCAACACCTCCCCCAACACCAACATTGCCAACACCTCTACTTCCCTCAATTGCTGCCCCCACTCCAGTCCCCACGCCAACACTGACTCCCACTCCCGCTCCCACTCCATCCCCAGCCATTTGTTTGGCAATCCAAGAGTTCTTACTTTTAAAAGTAAAGGATCTTTCAATAATTCTGTTTATGCCAAAATGACTGCACTGGTAGAAACATAGCGTCAATATTTTAAAACCTGGGCACCCACTCTCAGCATGTAAAGCACTTTTGAGACTTAAAAAAAAACCCATTGCTATAGTTACATTGGAGGTAACTTCCATTTTCAAATGTTGGTCCAATTCTCAGTTACAATAAACAAGAACGTATGATCTCCCTTCCTATACACAAATGAAAATATAAATTTAGCAGATAACTGAAACGTAACACTACTAGGAAAACATGAATAGGATAAATAGATAGCAATCTAGCAAATCCACAGAATTATTATGTGAAAAAAAA
>MNCI01023383.1:223915-237556 GCA_015680685.1 Gnetum montanum | reverse complement strand
CATATACAAAACTAGATTCAACTTTATGATAAGATGCAAAACAAGACTTATCTAGACAAATATGAAAGGAGGCACCTAAGTCAATCAACCAAATGTCACTGCTACATCCATCTGCCACCATTGTACATTGTTCTTGAATCAAAAATTAACGTTTTCATCAGCTACATGTACCTCTGATGTTCTTTCTTCTGACTTCTTCTCCTTTCCTTTATTTTTCTGTGTTTTCCATGCAAAGCAATCCTTCTTCAAATGACCTTTCTTCTTGCAGTACCAGCACTCTTGAGTTTGAGTTCTACCATGTGATACTCCTATGTCCGTGCTTCTCCCCCTACTTGGGAAACGTCTCCTACTTCTACCTCTTTTCTCTGCTACATGAACATTTCCAAATCTAAAAAACTCATCTACTCTTCCTTCTGAATCCTGAAGGGTAGACACAACCTGTTCAAATGTCATAGATGAAACACTCATAGAAGTAGTAATAGATGTCACAATTGCAAACCAGGAATCAGGTAAGAAGTCTAACAAAGCATAGGATTTAACTAAATTTGGAATAACAATTTTATATTCTTCCAACTTATTCAGATTTCCCATCATCTCATCCAAATGATCTTGAAAAGACACATCAGATCTCTTCTTGCATCTAAAAACTTTCTGATAAATGTGAAAGGTATTCAAACCTGATACTTTGTCAAACCTATTCTTCAACATTTGCCACAGATCATGTGGATCCATATCAGGTTTGATTCAGGCCAAAATCTCATTGCTTAGGGTTGGATGAATGAAAGATAATGCCCTAGTCTTAATTTTCCTCCAATCAGCATTTGACATTCCTGCTGGTTGAGAGGGTTCTAGGGCCTCTCTTGGCACTCCTTTTGTGCTAAAACAGCCTTCATCAAAATGCTCCAAACGTTCTAGTTCCTTCCTACCAATCTTTCCATTGTTTGCAACCTCTCCATCTCTTTAAATCTAGCTCTGATACCAGTTGTTATAATCAGATCTGAAAACAATTAGATCTGAAAACACACTACAAATGCTCTAGAGAAATTATTAAAACCCTACAGATCTAAATAAATCATTAGAGGCAAAATATTGCGCTGTAGCAGGTCAAGAAACACTATAAATCACTCTCAAAACATTCTAAACTCTAGCAAACATTTGTTGTTATAACAAAATGAAAGCAAAATGAAAACAGTAAAAATAGCACAAGAACACAGAGAGTTATGTGGTTCAGGCCCTTTTTACCCTACTTCCACAACAAAGCTAATCTGCCTTCTATTCTTCTCAAATCTTCAGGGCACAAGCCGTCTTTGTAACTTTTCCAAACACCCAATCTGTTATTCCAACAGATCTCATATCAACACCCCAACAGATCTCATATCAACACCAACAAGACTCACGTCTCCAAGGTAAAACCTTGATACAATGCTTTCACTTCAAAACACACACTAAAGGCTACCCCAAGCGTTCTATTTATGAAGAAACATGAGGACCAAACCCCAATCCTAATACATGTGGAATAAAACACCAAGCCTCCTATTTGTGAGAAAACATGAGGACCAAACCCCAATCCTAATACGTGTGGGATAAAACACATCCCCACATCAAATGCAACATAAAAGAAAATACAACAATTAATGTATTTTTCTTCATTTTTTCAACAAACTTAACTCTATTGGGAAATTAGTTGATACGATGAGCTTTGGGGAAATTTGCCATTTCATAAGAGAAACACATCAATTGATGTGTCAAGCTCTCAAAGGCCAAAAGGCAGCAAAACAAAACAAATCCCAATTTGGTAATTCATTCTGTTATAAAAATTACCTTGAACAATATGGATGGGTGCCTCCAAATCAAACATGAAAACCCCATCAGAGAAATAAATCCTACAAGAAGAGAGAGAAATGCACTACCTCTGTCAAAAGAAAAACATCTAAATATAGATCTCAACCAAAGAAAAGGTTTTTCTTTTAAAAAAAAACCAAACAGACTTCCTAGAAATAAGGTGCAATGTTATCTCTGTGGACAGAACCATTATGCTAAATCATGTCATCAAAAAACCCAAGACCCCAAAACTCAGAAGAAAGTGAACTTCTTAACCACCTATGGTATCACTGAAGATAAATACGAATATTCACTTCTGAAGAAGGAGATTTTATGTTTTTTGTAGATAGTTATTTAGAAATCAACGTTAATAAAGCTATGGAAGATAGTGGAAATGACTCTGAATACTCATCTTATTGTAATATGCATAAGGCTTCCATTACAGCATATTCAACAGAATATAGAAGATTAAAAGGCAGCCTTAAAGAATTATAACAAAAACATAATATGTTCCCTATCTTACAAATTAATAAAAAAATTAGCATTAGGAAAAAGAATAGAGAAACTTAAAGAGGACATTGAAGAGATTAGGGAACAAGTTTTAATGAAAGTTGTAGAATGTCCTCCAACGCAACCAAAAGATTTAGATGAATGGGCTCAAAGAACTATCATCTAAATCCTTTTGCTTCATCCAGCACTAATAAAGAAACAGAAAACCTCTTTCACTTGCTATAATCAGACAAACAAGAATTTCTCAACTTGAGAAATTTATTATAAGAACTCAAGAAGAACTCAAATCTCTAAAAAAAGAAGAAACAGAATTTCAAGATCAACAGTATCAAAAAGAAATACCCCAACCTTCGATAGAAGCAGCATCTGAAGAAGGTTATGAATGCTTTAAAAAAAATTTCTTCGGAAGAAGAAGAAGAGTCGGAGGTATCTTTAAAGAGAGAGATCTCTTTCTTTGGTTGACTTTCCAAGGGATCCAGTCTAAGGAATTTGGGCATCTTTAGATTAACTCCATACTTTCTTTTAGGTAGGTATGATGTATTTCGGGAAGGAACTAATTGATAATCCTTTAAACGATTTTCTAAAGATGGATAGTACTGATTTCCTGGAAGTCTTTCTATGTTTATAGCATGTTCCCATTCTATGTTCATAGATCCTGCTTGGAGGAATTGTTGACCAAATAGTAATAAGGTAAGTATACTGATATTACTAAATAATCGGAAAACTAGCATAGTTCCTATCGTAGCGTGGATACTACTGTATGACATTTTAACTGAAATGTACATAATTAACTTTAAAGCATTTAAAATATTTAAATTGTGTAAAAATAGTGTGATATTTGGGAGCATTATGACCATTGCATTTGATTCTAGATGGCATTTAGCTTGAGTGATGACAACATCTTTGGTATTCTGTTGTCAACTAAATTCATCTAATAAGGTTTCTTAAGCCTATAATTGAAATAAGAATGAACATAGATATTGATTTCAGAAACATAAATATAATTGTAACCTTTACTAATCCACCTAACTACATCCCTATGGAAAAAAATTAAAATTAACTGGTCATGATCCACTACCTGAAACATCAAGGTCACATTCAGAAAAATGAAAGAATCGGAGGTAAAAAGAAATGAAAACGAAGATGTTTCATATAAATCTGAAATTGAAGGTTGCAGAAATGAAACAATATTACGAGAGTTATAACAGCAATGTAATACGCATCTAATATATGAATTTAACTTATGGATTTATAAGAGCTTGTCATCATCGATCAATGTAGATGTTCAAAAGATTCCAACTATGTGAATTACACTGAAATTTACTTCACTCGGCTACATGTAGTGCGCTTTACATGATTCTTCAAACAACCCGCTACAAACAAATTTCAAGCAAGATCAATGAAATCCAAAAAACTAAATGCAACACTCAAAGTGTAATCACAAAGCTAAACTTGGCTCTAATACCATTTTACACGTACACAATCCAAGATTTTAGAAAAATGGAGGAGTAGCAAAAGCAGGGAAGGAGGACTACAAAGGAAGAGGAATGCTTTCTAGTGAGGTATGTGCTTTCAATTACAAATGTCTCTCTTCATACAAACTATTCCTTTTTATAAGAGAAGAGGCCTAATGCTGACCTTCAACAATCTAAGAGATAAAGAAGAACATATGCTCGCTTACACCCACAGACAATCCAAGATTTTACAAAAATGGCATAGCAGAAGAAAGGAAGGAGGATTGCAAAGGAAGATGAATGCTTTATAGTGAGCTCTGTGCTTTCACCTAGAGATGTCTCTCTTCATACAAACCATTGCTTTTTATAGAAGGAGAGGAGGCCTAATGCCAACCTTCAACAGTCTAAGAGATAAGGAAGAATATATGCTCGCTTATTTCTCCATTACAACTTTTGTTTTAAACCACAAATGTAGCATAAAGCAAACAGTGCACACCATTATCTACAATATATGACAGCTGGTTAGTATGCATAATAATTATGCATCACCAAGAGAATCATATCCTCCATCAGACTTGACATAATCTTCTTCTGGTAGAGTGCAAGGATTGTCCCAAACAATATCTGGATCTAGGCCCCTTTGTCCAATCATCACATGTGAAGCAATCCTAACATATTCATGATGTTGGAGTCCAGCTGGAAAAGTTGAAGGGATGTTGAAGCAATGAGTTTCATTCCACATCTATATCTGATATCTTGAGCATTTCCAATGTATATCTCACTATAGAATAAGAATCCACTAGGTGACAAGATATTCCTTCTTTTTACAATTAAGCTTGTGAGCAAGTAATAAGGATCTTCTTGATAGATTTGTTCATACAAATTCCTTGTCATTGGATTTCCATAAAATTATAAAATCAGCCCTTGATTCAAGATTAGCATGCATATAGGAATACTACATAACATAATCTCAAAAGATGGCCAATATTATTCCATCATTCATAAAATTTTGTGTTGGGACTGATTATGGATTAATGATGATTTGAATAGAATGACAGGGAGTATTAAAAATGCATCTAGGCCAACTGTCCCAATGTTTCAAATTTGATTTGGTTTTGGTATGATTCAAAAATATATCAATTATGGAGATCAATATGGGTTTTGTGGCAAAGAATCTGTTCGGGTTTGGATCAGCGAGAGATGGGTAACCTCAGGTTTTGAAAACATAGCTTGATGCTAAGACTTGGCTAAAATGGTCAATAAACCAGTCAAAGTGTCTCCTATATTGATGTTTTAGACTTATTAATAAGACAGAGTTGGCAAGAGCAATCTTCAAAACTCATCAGGTACTGTGATTCTAGCGAACAAGAACTTCTACATGAAGAAATGGTATGGTATGGGTTAAAAGATAGGTAGAATTGAGCATCATTCACTATTAATCATATTAACTTATGCTTCACTATTCAAGAAAAATACTATTAATTTACACAGTGATACCTGACAAGAAATGGCTTTTGTAAATTGTATCCATATAAACCACGTTAATTCTCCTAAGTCACTGTGGTGTTATAAAAGGTTCCTAAATGAAATAAGTTGTTGATGGAAAACACCCATAAAGGTTGGGTTGAAACGATTTCTTAAAGTTAACTGTAAAATGGATGAACATAAAACCACATACGTTAAGCAAATAGTGAGGGACCATTTGAAAAGTTCCACATTGAGTTTGAGATGGAATTTTTAAGGATGTTGGATTATTAACAAGCTCAACATATCACATTCAAATTATTTCAAGTGTGTAGATGTTTCAACATGTTACTGTGTAACGACCCATCTTTCTTGGATTTTCATCTTAAAGTTTGTGGCAATGTTTGTGCATTTACTTTGTTATGATGATGTATGTGGATAGTGTTGATTTGTAGAACTATCTATAAATTTTATGACTTTGATAAATTTAGAGTGTTGCTAATATGCATGTATTGATGATTGGTTGAATGACTAGTTATTCTTTCTTATGATTGATCTAAGTTGTGCTAATGTGCATTGTGTGTATTAGTAGATGCAAAGCACTAAATATGTACTACCCATTGATTTAGCATATATTAATGGAATGAACAAAAGCAATGTCAAGTAGAAATAAAGCTGAAATGTTATATTATTTATGAGGTTGTTGCTATGCTTTTATTCTTTATGTGCTGCATGGCCTATGTGCATCGAAATGATTTCCTAAACTGATTAAAATGTTTTTGTGTGAACTGTGTATATGTATCAATATGGTTATCTCATGTACTTGCTTTGGTGTTCATTCATATAAGTTTTGGATATATTATCTCTAAGTGCTACTATGCAAATTCTAATTATGCAACAATCAAATTTGGAAAGAAACAAAGATTCTTTATATTATGCTTCAAGGCCTGAAAGAGGTATGTTTCGGTTGGTATAAATGATTCTTTTAAATATGTATACCTATGCACATGTTAATGAATCAAGTGGAAGGAATCTAACCTAGCAATCAAGGAATATAATGTATATTATAGTTGTATTATTTTAAATAATGAACATGTGAAATGTTGTGTTCATTGTTGATGCATTGCTTTTTAGAGTTTCATCAGTCGATAGAATATAAGTACCCCCTCCATGGTTGCAGAAAGGTTGGGTGATGACCTTTCAAGGCATTGTAATACAATCTGATAATAAATTATGAACATAAAATGGAAACTCTTGCATTGTTGATGGCCAAAGGTGTTTCACTTGGTTTATATCTTGGACTTGCATTCTTTCATATTTTCATTTTGAAACCTCTTCCATTGCACCCTATAACTTGATTTCTAAGAAGAAATGTTGCTGGAAATGAAACATAGCTATATATTTATTGCTCATAAATTTAGAAGTGACATGTTGCTAAAGAAAGGAGGAACAAAGGTGAATATTATGTTTGAATATTTTATGCTTCTCAATTTTTTGATATGTGAGATCAAGAGGAATTGAACCTAAGACTTGACAAAATTAAAATTTCAAAATATTGAAAGTTGCAACTCAGGGAATTGAACCTACAACCTGTTAGAATATACTTTTATTGATTTTTAAGAATGATCATGGAAAGAATTGAACTTATGACTAGGTTGATAAGGGTCCCACCAGTCATAACTAATATTATATCATACAAAACACAGTGCGATTTGGTCATATGCTGCGAAGACAATGCTGAGCAGACTACCAAGAACACTTGTGTATGTCATTGTGTTTAATAAATATAATGGATGCTATAATGCATATCGTACAATGAGAACCTATGTTTCCGCAGTGAGGAAATGAGATAAAATTTATGATTTTTATGCGTTTTATGAGGATAAGAATAAAACAATAATAAACACATACGCATCACAATCCTTTACGATAGGCATAATGCTCACAATTACGCACACAAGTCACAATTCCTTATGGGACATATGCAACACCACACAAAGAAACCAAGAAATGGCTCCTAGTCACNAGGGAGTATTAAAAATGCATCTAGGCCAACTGTCCCAATGTTTCAAATTTGATTTGGTTTTGGTATGATTCAAAAATATAACAATTATGGAGATCAATATGGGTTTTTGTGGCAAAGAATCTGTTCGGGTTTGGATCAGCGAGAGATGGGTAACCTCAGGTTTGGAAAACATAGCTTGATGCTAAGACTTGGCTAAAATGGTCAATAAACCAGTCAAAGTGTCTCCTATATTGATGTTTTAGACTTATTAATAAGACAGAGTTGGCAAGAGCAATCTTCAAAACTCATCAGGTACTGTGATTCTAGCGAACAAGAACTTCTACATGAAGAAATGGTATGGTATGGGTTAAAAGATAGGTAGAATTGAGCATCATTCACTATTAATCATATTAACTTATGCTTCACTATTCAAGAAAAATACTATTAATTTACACAGTGATACCTAACAAGAAATGGCTTTTGTAAATTGTATCCATATAAACCACGTTAATTCTCCTAAGTCCTAAGTCACTATGGTGTTATGAAAGCTTCCTAAACAAAATAATTTGATGGAAAAAATTGTAAATATGTGTTGACATGATCCCTTAAAATTAATTGTAAACTAGATAAACATGAAACCGCAGCTGCTAGGCAAATCCTGAGGCACCATTTTAAAAGTTTCAACATTTGAGGAAGCATGTTAAGGATTTTAGGTTACAAGCAACCTCAACATATCACATTCAAATATTTTCCATATTAATTAGTATTGCTTTACTATTCAACAAGAAAAGCATTTAATTATAGATGATGATGCCTAGCCAGAATTGGCTTTTGTAAACTGGATCCAAATAAGCATGTTAATTCTCCTAAGTCACTGTGGTGTTATAAAAGGTTCCTAAATGAAATAAGTTGTTGATGGAAAACACCCATAAAGGTTGGGTTGAAACGATTTCTTAAAGTTAACTGTAAAATGGATGAACATAAAACCACATACGTTAAGCAAATAGTGAGGGACCATTTGAAAAGTTCCACATTGAGTTTGAGATGGAATTTTTAAGGATGTTGGATTATTAACAAGCTCAACATATCACATTCAAATTATTTCAAGTGTGTAGATGTTTCAAATTATTTCAAGTGTGTAGATGTTTCAACATGTTACTGTGTAACGACCCATCTTTCTTGGATTTTCATCTTAAACCTCAATAACCCAACATCATATCGAATAGTTGTGACCTCCTTGAATAAGGATGAATCTTCGCAACTCGATGAAATGGAAATGAAATAAATATTTTTAGTGTTTTAATATTTTAAGACATCAACACCATAGAACAAAGGGAAAACAATGAGCTTTATTCACCACACAAACACTAGACTTCACATTAACCAAACGATTCTAGGCTATGTAAGCAAAGTAGCACTCTGACAGACTCTAGTCACACTTGTGAAAGTGACGACTCCAAATACACACAAAACAGGAAGAAAATCAACTTACCCAAGGGAGGAAGAGCTCTTCACACAAATTGAACATCAAAAGCTCAAATGAAATGTCTAAGTAATGAATGTTATATGTGAGAGCTTAGCCCAAGTATTTATAGTTTCTGTGATGTAACAATGAAGGTTCATAAACACCCTAGCATCAACAAAGGTTCGTCAACATAATCCTGGCCAAACATATCACACTTTCAGCAAACCTAGGTAAGCAGAGGATGCACTAAAGCAAGTGCACTAAGGGGGTTAGCTATGGGACTAGTTTTACTTAGTCGTGGGGAAATGATGAGGCATCCAGTGGCATTTTGTATGTTTATTGTAAGCCCTGAATTTGGGAAGTGTTTCATGCACCATGTGTTTATTGTAAGCTCAAATTCGCTGCCTAGTTCTCTTGCCTAGGTCGATGAACCCAATCAAAGTCGAATTCTACAAGGGACTCCAACCACCTTGCCTACTTCAATTGATAACTTATCAAACAAGAAGATATGCCCCGTACCACTTGAGTAAGAAAAGATAAATGCATTATATTATAAATATAGAGGGGTATAATATACTCAAATAAAAATCACCTCCTTCATCAAAAAATGGCTCTTCCTCGTCGTCTGTAAGCTCCATGCCAAGGACCTCCTCAATTAAATGCCAATCAAGGATTATCAATTATCAAAGAAATGGATGTATATTACTAATAAAATAAATATAAACAACATTTTATTAGCAACAAAACACAGGGAAATTTTTGCAGTTTACCATTTCTTCCACCTCAGAAAAACTTGCCAACTCTTCATCACTTGCAGATAACTGATCATTCTGGAAAAAAGGATCCTCTGCTAATTCATCATATTTAATTGTTTGGGGATTATCAACAAAACTGACAGCAACATTGTTTAAGTTGTCATGAACAGATGCTCCTGCCACTTCACTGTGAGTATACTTTCTGAAACCCAAAGTTACGTTCATATTTTCATGCAAAACTTTTGAAGCATTATTAACAGCAGTTGAAATGTGTGTATTCATTGTCTGTGAATCACTGTACGTATTGGAAAAGACTGAAGAAGAATTCCTAAGATCCTGAACACTTGTTGCAACTAAGTCATGGCAACCAACAGGTGTGGTATGCTCAAATCCCTCTACTTTAGGATGGTGATACTTCATGAACGACTTGTTGGTCTCTTCATCACTTAAACCAGTCAACCGCATTCCACTAGGCAATTCAAAAATTTTCTCTAAAGAATCTGGTTCTTCCTTAACAGAGATCACTGGAAGGAAGGAAACTTGATCACTTGAAAATGTTTTAACTGTAGAGACATCCCCAGAACTGCTGAAATTCACATTCATGGATGTAGAAACTGATGCTAAAGGTAAAGCTCTTTGATATCTGAAAGGAACAAAATCATCATTGCAAGGCACCTCTTGTTGCTGCTCATTAAAAATACAAACCATAGGTTCATCAATATATAAAGGTTTTGGACAATTGTCAGAAATGTTAGACACCATTAAACCATCTTTAGGAGCAGAGTTCTCTGGGTCATGGGAAGTCTCTGAGAATGATCTCTGTTCAACTGAGGATGAAGCAGTGATACTTGGATATTCTAAATGTTCAGACTTTGGAACAGCATCTGAATGTTCCGCAGAAATGTTATAACTGCTAACCATATTGATACAATGATGTAATGAATTATTATCATCTCTTGGTTGATATGAACAAGGTTGATCAACATTTGCACATGACAACATATTAGAATCATTAACATATAAAGCCTCATTTTTTATTTTGTTATCAGAAACTACACATTGAAAAGCAGGATCAACCTTAATATCTGTCATTGTTGAGTGAGATAAAACAGATTCCTTATGTGCCCACTTTTCACTGCTTAGGTGTGGCAAGATTGGTACAGCTGACAGATCTTGATCAACTACTTCACTTCTAAATAAGTTTGAATTAATATCCTTACAGCTATCTTTTTGATCGAACACTAGCTCTGATTCTAGAACATGTTCATTATCACTGTTCAAAGCAGTCCTTATCTGCTCCAACGTTAGAACATTTGTTTCTGGATATCGTGTAGAATCCATAATATTCTCTGAATTGGCATTAGAGACAGCCTGAATCAGATTAACATTATGAGCTGAAATACCTTCTTCTCCAACACCAATGACAGAATCTGGAAGCAGCATATATGAAGTGTTCTCAGAATAATTAAAACAATTGTCTGCAATAGAACCCGAAGAAGTAGGAAAAGCATTTTCAATGGCATTTTCTTCATCAGGTGCTAAATAAATGTCCATTTGATTTAAAGTTGGATCCCCAATGTCTACATCAGAAGCTGCCAATCCAAAAGATGGAAAAGCAGCAATTTCAATTCCATTTGTAATAGGAATCTTCCCATCAATTGTTGCAGGCTCATCCAAACATTCATTTACATCTGCAAAACAGGGTGCCAAATTTTCATTTGATAATATACAATTGTCTAGTGATAACACCTTATCTGCATCAATTCGCTTTCTCTTCCTATAATAATGCTGCCTGATGCTATTTGTGTTCTTTTTGAAAACAAAATATTGTTTGCTCTTCAACTTGTTCAAACGCTTCTGTTTTAGATTGACTGCCTGAGATAATTCAATTTCAATCATTCTAGAAGCAGCAACCTCTGATACCTCTGGGCAATATAAAAGGGCATGCCATCGATCCTGCAGTTCTTTAACACTAAACTGCCTAGAAAACCGAACTGCACCTTTTGCAAGTGCCTCCAACATAGCCCCACTCTGAAATAACCAGATTATATTTTTTCACCAGTCATACAATAAAATTATGATATAAATACACATACAAAATGGATTATAATATTACAGTAACCAATCTGGAAATAACATTTTAAAAATTCCTAATACGTTCTACATAATTTCCAGTGCACATGAAAGAAATATCAAACATTCCAGCAATCAATAAAAAAGTATAAACAAAAACTCAATTCGGGAAGGTTGAACAATAGGGAATGGGGGTACTTACCATCGGTTATTACCGGTAACAGGAAGGGTACTTACAGTCGGTAAAAATGTCAACAACAAATTATTCTTAAACCTTACCCCTTGGTAATAGGTGCAACAAAAGAATACTTTTTAAGTAATTTACTCTTCAGTAAAGAAGTAGTACAGCATAAACAGAAACAGAAATTATTATTAACTCAGGTAACCAAGAAGTACTAGAGCATGCATCAATGGAATGGAAATGGTTGTCTCTGCAGCAAGAAAGAAAGAATCAATGTTAATACAGCACATGCAAAGCATACATGGAATGGTTATCTGTGTGGCCAGCAGGAAGTAAAGAATCGATGTGGCGGGGGGCAGAGGGGGGGCAACACCCGTCGTCCTCTGCCCCCCCCCCCCCCCCCCCGCGAGGGGCCCCCCCTGCTGACCCCCCAGGCCCTACGATCTCGTCCAGCTAGGGGAACCGCTGGACCCTGCCGACTGCAACCTTCACGCAAGGGCGGCGGACTCAACACGAACGGTGCCCCCCCGTTGGACCCTACCGACTACAACCTTCACGCAGGGGCGACGGACTCAACGGGAACGACGCCCCCCCGCTGGCCTCAGCAGACCGGTTTCCTCCCCGCCGGCAACCTCCGACCGCAGCACCAACTGGCAAGAAGAGCTACAACAGGCCACACAGAGGGCTGCAGCCAAGGCACAAGAAGCCGAAACATGAGAGTGGGAGGCCAAATGGAATGAAGCCCTTGCGCAAGCCCAGGCCGACTTGGAGGCCCAGTTTCACGAGCGGGAGCAAGAGCAAGGGAGGCAACAGGACCTCATGGCCGATGCTGCCTGGGCCCAGTTAGTGGATGAAATCTAGGCCCAAGTATGGGAAGAACTGCTGCAGGAGGACACGGCCCAAAGAGAATGCGAAGAGGTGGAGCGGGCAGAGCAGGAACGCTTACAAGAGGAGGAGAAGCAACGACAACAGCAGCTTGATAGGGCATATGAGCATAGTGCCCGACAATGGCTTAGGGGGGGCGCTGCCCGTACCTCATCCTTGGAATCAGTTGCAAGAGCCGCTGGACCCTACCAGCTACAACCTTCACGCAGGGGCGACGGACTCAACGGGAACGACGCCCCCCCACTAGCCTCAACAGACCGGTTTCCTCCCCGTCGGAAACCTCCGGCCGCAACACGAACTGGCAAGAAGAGCTGCGACAGGCCACGCAGAGGGCCGCAACTGAGGCACAGGAAGCCGAAAGATGGGAGTGGGAGGCCAAATGGAATGAAGCCCTTGCGCAAGCCCAGGCCGACTTGGAGGCCCAGTTTCACGAGCGGGAGCAAGAGCAAGGGAGGCAACAAGACCTCATGGCCGATGCTGCCCAGGCCCAGTTAGTGGATGAAATCCGGGCCCAAGTACGGGAAGAACTGCTGCAGGAGGACGTGGCCCAAAGAGAACGCGAAGAGGCAGAGCGGGCAGTGCAGGAACGCTTACAGGAGGAGGAGGAGCAACGGCAACGGCAGCTTCANCGGGGGGGGGGGGGGGGGGGGGGGGGGGGGGGGGGGGGGCGCTGCCCGTACCTCATCCTTGGAATCAATTGCAAGAGCTCCTGGGGAGAGCTCAGGCACCATATCCGCCGAACCTCAGCACGATTTCATCCTAATGGGGGAGCTTCGCCGACAAACCAAAACAAGTGGGAGTCAACTATGCAGGGTATCCAGCAAGCTACCAGTTTCATTGACACGAAAGACCACTGAAACACTTTGGACCTTCTCCATGAGCTGGAGCACCCACACTGCGCCTGCCGACGAACCCCTGAGAGGGGGTGTCTCAGATCGTGGACGATGCTCGCCCCCCTTGGCCGTCATCGCTTTCCTCGTCCTTTTGCGCCCCCCCTGGTACTGTCGAAGGGTCCCCCCCCCTGGTAC